>RDPX01000236.1:86770-125566 GCA_003991215.1 Morbakka virulenta | reverse complement strand
TTTTTTTTTAGTTTTAACGTCATTCCCCCCCAGCAATTGGTGCTCAGACGGTGCCCTTCACAGGGACTTTGATTTGGCAGTGAGTAATTTCTTGACCGGATGCCCTTCCTGACGCCAACCAATGGCTTTTTCTTTTCGCAGAGTTCCAAATTCTCCTCGACAGCTCGGGGAATCGAACCCGGAACTCTTGGTTACTGTGCAGTGCACTAACCATTAAGCCACGGCTCCATTACAACATCTAATTCGGGAACAGATAGCCCTGGACCATGAGCGACTGGTCCTGTGACAGACGGAACACAATGGTTGTTCTTCTTGCGATTGATTCCTTGAAGATTAGTCCTGCAATAATAGGAATCTGTCACATGATGTTTACCCTCTCTCCACATCAAAGAAACAGCGAATGGCATACTTTTCCTTGTTTTATTTCTCCTCCAGTCACGCGAGTTCTCAATACATGTGTTAAAGTTAACATGGGGTGAAAATGGCTTGTCCTGGTCTCCAAGCTTAACTCCAAAGTAAACATGACACGCATTCTTTACAAAATCAGTTATTTTTGCAAGACAACCAGGAAGAATCACATTACCACATATATGACAGAATCTGCCAAGATGATTTGCACATTTGGGATCCATTCTCTCTTCATCTAAAAACTAAATGGAAACACCACATCTGTTCCTTGCGATTTCAAGTAACATTGACTAGAGTTAACCTCTGCCAAACTGTAAATGACCATCCAGGTGTAAACAGAAAAGGTTTCAATTTCAGTTTCCTTAAGTTGAAGACAGATGCACTTTCGGTTTCAGATTGAGGCTGTTTCAGTTTCATTTTTTATCTGAAAACAAAGATAGGGCCAGCTACAATCCTGTTTTTCTTGAAATGAGCCTATTCAAGGGTCAAAACGTGCACTAATCATGTGTCAAAAACTTGACCTGACCAAAGAAAATGGATGGGATTTTTGGATTCAGCGCACCGAAAAAATACACAAATCAACTGAAAAAACTTTGACCTTTGAAAAAAAAATTTTTATACGCAGGCCAGTGTAATTGAAATTAACAAAATTGCAATGTTTTCTTTAAAAAGACACATCGGTACAACAACAAGCTCACAGGTAAAGAATGTTGATATATTGTTATGCCTTTGAAGCAATACAATTAATTGAACAAAAAGAACCAGGGGATCTTCTTGTTCCCTTCTTACTTTCAATTTTGATAGGCAATTTAAGAGTGATTAGAGTAATTAGTTGTTGCGATCGTTTCCCAGTTTCGGCTTGCAGTCATACTCTATCCAGGGATTCTTGCATGGCTTCATCGAGAGATTACACATCGCCACAATTGATTGTCTTATCTGCTATTGATTCTGAACCTACTGCTTTCCAAATTCTTGAGGTGTGGTTCAGAAAAATCATACCTCTCGAACTGAAGGCATGTGGCTAGCTTTGCAAGGTTATCAAAATCTCTTCATGTTAATTACTCATTCTGTGCAATTATTAAGTCAGGGTGCTGGCGGCACTGTGATAGCCTCCCAGTGCATGCATGAAGTAAACCCCTAGAGAGGACTTTTGATGATTGAACTTCCACGACTTGATCTTCTACGACTTTCATAGTATTCTAATTATCACTTTCTTAATAGATATATCTAGGGATAGACCGATCCTAAATCCCTCACTCCGCCTAGCAACAAATAAGCTGTAGACTTGTCCTAAGATCGCTTTCTGCAGGTATAAACGCTCTATTCGAGCTGGAAACTGCTGTGCCTGTGACAATATGCTTGAAAACATTTTCTCCACTTAGAATTTCGAGTACTGGTCCCAGGTCTAAGCCTGACTTGATTGATCCATAAAATGGCATCAGCATATTGAAACCTAAAGCAGTGCTACGATTCTTAACTGTTTGTAGCGATAATTTAAAGAAGGTTTGAGGAAAAATGCTAATCAAACATAACGGAAGGAACTTTAATATTTAATCATTAAATTGTTTGATAACAAACAGTAAAACTGGATACACACATGTTTCAGAATTAAGAGTTCAAATTAATTATGATAAAAAAGCACAGTTTTCGATTTAGGCTGATGACTACCTTGAATACATCTTGCATAAATCCATTCCAGTTGAAATGAGGATTATTTCGTGACGTGAATAATCCAGCTGAGTTTCGGAGTTTATCTACAGCTATTGATACAGGGTTTGTGAAACGACTCAAGCTTTTTTCATACGGTTCAAAAAATATTGTACGCAGTCCTCTTTCAGATGCAAAATCACAAGATGTAATCAGTGAACCCTTCTTTTTAACGAGGTCTTTGACCTTTCTGTCTGTAGTGGACCGGATTATCACAGGTTATCTCAATTTGCAAACAGTCGTTTATCATTACTGCAATGACAACCATTCCATGAAATGTCCCTCTCCCATCTAAGGTATGAATGTAATGGTCACTGTTATAAACATGTTACAAAATTAGTCTATTTTACAAGAAAATTAAATAAAGGGGTCAATCTTTTCTATACGACCTATAACCAATACCTACAACCTTGACCCATCCCTATTTTGGGTTGTAGCAATTTTGAGATTTGGCTGATGTCAGTAAACAGGAAAATATTGATACCAACAAAATTAATGTGAATCAAAACCTTAAATGAGGGATATAAACTACTTCCATACGACTCTGTTTCCCTAGTAATGAGAACATATAGATTTTGGTGAGCTTAAGTGATGCTCAAAAAAAGTTTGCACAGAAAGATAAGTGCAAACGTCCCAAATATTGATTATGGGTACCTTCAGGGGTCTGTATAGCCGAAAATCAGGCGATATTTTTTTCCTGGGTCAACATTTAGTTTTACTGAAGTAATAAACACTCTTTGAGTTAGTGAGTAAATGGAACCTAAAGTTACCATCATAAAGATTGAGCTATTTGTGTCTTCTTTATCAAAAGACCTTATTTTTCTCCTTACCCCATCCATCTCCAAACACTTAACTAAGCAGTTAAATGTAGCAATGAAACCTTGATCAGTAGTGAGAGTATCTGGTGATATTGTGGATAAAAAGACAACTTTGTTTCAACTTGTAGTGGCCGTTGAATAACAGAAGCTACAACGCGGCATGTTAACTGGCACGTCAACTATCAGTTTTCTTAGATTGCTTTTGTCAAGCAACTTTTTGAATAGAACAATGTGGCGACAGATGATATGTCCTTTAACAACAAACATTGTGGAGCATTTTTTCTTTCCAGCTCTTTCCGAAGAGTTTCCAGCAGCGAAGACCTAGTTGAGATCATTGCATGATATCAATATTTTACAATCAATCAATGACTTTAATATTAAGAAGGTATCTTTATTTACAGACAGTATTGTGATGGGGGCAGAGTTGCCTTATTCAATAATTTTATTCCAAAAATAGGTACAATAGGTGGTTAATCTTCTTAGAATTTCCAGAGTCTGAGTTCTCATGAAAGGAAAAGAATTCTTTGTGTACAACAACATTGCTTTAAAGATGGATTTATACACCCTTTGTTGGCAAGTTGGCAAGAAGGAGCTCTCATTGACAATTTTTTCCTTCTCAGTATTCAAGCCAAAAACGTTTTTGAGGGTTTACAAAAAAGTGTGCAAAGAAAAAAAAATATACTTAAAGTAAACAAATCGATAAAAACCTCGTCATCATTAGTTATTGAGAAAGCTAAAAAAGATCTGAATCATATATTCTTTTCTTAGTTTGACAACTCTACCACCACAGAATAAGGAACAAAAATTGTAATGTTTCTCACCAGAGCACAAATTTGAAAAGTTTAAATTCAAAATTCATGATGATGTTGATGATAGAGATGACGAGGACGAAGACGGTGAAGTTATTCTTGGTAATGGTGAAGTTATCCAAAATTCCCTAAAAAAACCGTGAACAAATTAAATTAACGAAAACGAAAAGCTACGAAATCTGAGGGTAAAGATGAGGACCTAATCATGATGAAGGAGATTGTGAAGAGTATTAAAGTACGAAGAGAAACGTTGCCGGATGCAAGAGCTTTGGAATGTAGATCGCTCTCAGAAGACGTTGGTCCATTTTCTCAAATAAAACAAAACTTATAAAGCACGAGGTCAATGACACATTGTTTAAGTATCCAACTGCATCTGTATCTCTATCTCTATCTCCATATCCGTAAAGCATTTCATTTCCTAATATTCTTAGCAAGCATCTTCCAGAAATACTAACAAGGAAATGGCTTTTAAACATTTATAAAGACGTGAAAAATATATTTTAATCTTGTTCATTGTACAATATAGAATAAAAAAACAATAAATGTCCATTATTTTCAGTTTTTTAATTCGTTTTTAAAGATTGTAGGTTACCCAAACGTGATCTTTTTGCTAAGGAACATTTGCATGCTCAGAGTGAAGGTATACTTGTAGGCTGTCTCAAATTAATGTATACTTGCAGGCTGTCTCAAATTAATGTTTCCTTGTAGGCTATCTCAAATTAATGTATACTTGTAGGCTGTCTCAAATTAATGTATCCTTGTAGGCTGTCTCAAATTAATGTATACTTGTAGGCTGTCTCAAATTAATGTATCCTTGTAGGCTGTCTCAAATTAATGCATACTTGTAGGCTGTCTCAAATTTTCATACATTATTTATACTTTCCCCCTTTTGTATTTGGTATTGTAAGGGAAGTGTGATTTGTATAATCCTTATGGTCATTATTCTCTTAATCGACATACCCCGTCTCACGTGTAGATAAGATTATTTTTTTTCTCTGAATTAATTAGGATCTGTCAAGCATGCTAATACTTACTTTTCTGTATTAGATATATCAGCTTTTACGGACGGTAAAATATGCCAGGAAATAGTTAACATTCCAAATAAATTTNTCCTTGTAGGCTGTCTCAAATTAATGTATACTTGTAGGCTGTCTCAAATTAATGTATCCTTGTAGGCTGTCTCAAATTAATGTATACTTGTAGGCTGTCTCAAATTAATGTATCCTTGTAGGCTGTCTCAAATTAATGCATACTTGTAGGCTGTCTCAAATTTTCATACATTATTTATACTTTCCCCCTTTTGTATTTGGTATTGTAAGGGAAGTGTGATTTGTATAATCCTTATGGTCATTATTCTCTTAATCGACATACCCCGTCTCACGTGTAGATAAGATTATTTTTTTTCTCTGAATTAATTAGGATCTGTCAAGCATGCTAATACTTACTTTTCTGTATTAGATATATCAGCTTTTACGGACGGTAAAATATGCCAGGAAATAGTTAACATTCCAAATAAATTTCTGATAGCTCCTCTCATCCTTGGGTGTCTCTATTAATAGATCTTCTGCTCTCTTAACACTTCCTTAACTGTAACATGTCTTAATAACCAACTTTTTAAAGGAAAGAACTCATCACCAAGAAAATAAAAGCAAAGAGAATAAACGTTACAACCTTATAACTTCATTGGACTTTAAAAATTCATCTGTCTTGTTTCCATTCACAGTACCGTTGCACAACGGAGTAAATTTATTTTCCACCCGTGGTTAAGTATGGAAAGCAAACTGAAATTGAATCAAGAAATAAAATTAAAAAACTAAAAATTGACCTCCACGTTTTGGAGCTTATTCATCAAAAACAATTTTGAAAGCCAACTATGCTATGTAACATTTTCCTTTATATCCACAAGTATGCTGTTGATACATTCATTTTTTTGTAGCATATATCAACAAGAGGAATATTTTTAAAAAACTAGACAAAAGTTACAGGGTCAGATTTGAAAGACAGGTAAAATGAATTTTACTAAAAAAATAAATGCAACTTACAACTAAAGTTATTAAGTAATTTTGGTCAGAACCAGGCTATTTACTGCATTATTTACAAGAGTGGCAAAACAACGCAAATAGAATGAGTTGGACTTTCCATTAAGCAGCACACATCAGCACATATGTAGTAGTTTCATCGCTGCTCTACCTGAAATAAGAGTGAATTTTTGGCTTTCTTATGTTGGTCACTTACTGTAGCAAAAGCAAAAACATTATGAGCATTTACCATTCGACGTCACATATAAAGACACACAGACAGACAAATGCACTTAATTCATGAAATAAATACCATCTACGGATACACACGATACTGTTGTCTCACCAAAGATTCTAGTTTATTTCATTTAAACCATTAATTGTGGCTATGTTTTATGTGACCATAAATACAAAGATATCTATCTATCTATCTATCTATCTATCTATCTATCTATCTATCTATATATATATATATATATNTTAAGCAGCACACATCAGCACATATGTAGTAGTTTCATCGCTGCTCTACCTGAAATAAGAGTGAATTTTTGGCTTTCTTATGTTGGTCACTTACTGTAGCAAAAGCAAAAACATTATGAGCATTTACCATTCGACGTCACATATAAAGACACACAGACAGACAAATGCACTTAATTCATGAAATAAATACCATCTACGGATACACACGATACTGTTGTCTCACCAAAGATTCTAGTTTATTTCATTTAAACCATTAATTGTGGCTATGTTTTATGTGACCATAAATACAAAGATATCTATCTATCTATCTATCTATCTATCTATATATATATATATATGCACACACCCAAAAAAACACAAACACAGCCAGCCATAGAGAAACAGAAACATACACACTTTTGTATCTTTACAATACAAAATGAAATTTTCTAAAAAAGGAAGTTAACAACGCATGTAACCTTAAAAAGAAAAAAAAAACTGAATTGGAATTTTTTTATCTGTAATGTACCATTTAACATATGTTGCTTATAATTCAAGACCTGCCAATACCTCACCAAAAAAAAAGCAAGTCCTGCACCATACTTCAAAAATCTGGTGAGAAAAAAATTTTTTCATGCTGTGATGAGAAAATTTACCTTCGCTAACCAATGATGACGTACAGCAGCTTACAAATATATTAATGTCGTAAAAGACAGCCTCTCTTGAGGACTAACTACTATCTTCTCCAGGAAATACACGATGGTGATGATGGTTGAGCGCTTGGAATAAATCCCACTAAAAATTCCAAAGTTTCGAAAGATCGTCTAAAATTTTTGCATTTGGAAAGACCTATTAACGGTTGTGTTTCCCACATTTATTTCTCCTCCAGGAATTTAAGAATTTAGTGGTTCAAATTCTAGCAAGAGCATGGACAACAAAAATATTGTTCTTTCATAAATTGCTCTCCAGGTTCCGTTAACACCACGTTATGATAACTATAGCCTCATCAACAATGCGTTACACAGGTCAATGGATACTGAACCTAAGCATATACTCAGGATTTATCCTTTGCTTCCAATCTAAATAAAGTTTTACCATGGCTGATCAAGATAGTTCTAATCTTCATCATACCATCAACTTAATCTTTTTTTGCTATCACAGAATGAAGTGGTGCTATCTTTGTTCCTGTTTTTTGGAGGAGGAATTGAAACCATTTTTGTTACAATCTTCAGGATTAATTCGAAATCTGTAAAATGGGTATCATCATCATCATCAGAAACAGACAGCTTGATTTCGAGCAGCCGTGGCCCTCTTCACCAGCTCTTTTCAGATATTCCGGTCTTGGGCAACTCTTGTTGCTTCTGCCATTATCAATCCACAAAGGTCTTTGATGTTATCGCTCAGTCTAGTTTTTCGTCTTCCTCTACCTCTATTTGCAATAACTATGCCCGTAAGAAGACTGTCATGCCTCAAGATGTGACCTGTGAAGGATAGCTGGAGTGCTTATATTGGGTTTAACAAACGATCTTCGCAGTTGATCTTTTGCAATACCGACTCATTCAGAATAATATACAAACTGTAATATCATATGAGTTTAACGGAAAGTGAAGAAAAAATCCACCTTCAGTAAAATTCACGTTGAAGCACACAAAAAAATGCCTGTTTTCTAGCCAAGCACCTCAATTACTCAGCCACATGGCCATTGTGACCATTATTTAAAATTTGTATCTACTACTAAACTATTCAACGACGTCTTTAGTCTATTTAAGGTACTATTGCAAGATAATAAAACGGACCATTAGTATCCAATTGGTCAAACAAAGTATCGTCATTGGGTATTCTGTAATCTATAAACACCCTACGGACAGTACTCCCACCTTACTAGCAATACCCTTTATAACAGACAGTGCCCTACATAACAGGCATTACCCTGCATCAACGGCCGTCAAACTTATGTATAAAACTTTAAAGCTTAGATTAGAGAGAAAAATACAGTCCAACGAAAGAGATTGTCTCCTGTGATATTTAAACTCCAGGCCTCACAGGAGCCTCGATGTGAGCGTGAGTTGGAATCTCATTCGCGTTGATTTCGTTGTTGGGATTACACTTTTTTTCTAATCTAATCGTCAGTGTTGTTATTTGTATGATTTAATGTTTTTTGCCCAACACTTGCTACCTAGCGAAAGGAAATCAAAGGTGTTCTTTTATTACAAAGCCTATGATTTGGTTGCTTTTGATTTCTGATCCAAGATCAATGATCTCAATTTTATTTTCTTCAATTTTCTTACTGTAATACCTACCGTTACGCAGACCTGTTGATCGAAGATACAGTCACAAAGAATTATCTGACTGAACAGTCCATTGTAAAGTTCACAGACATTTTTATAAAAATTCAGTGATACCATTTTAATTCACGCCTCTGACAAAAAGGGAGAAACATACTTAAAATTAAATAATGCAGACAAAGATTACGTCACTGACAGCAGGAGGTCAAAACGAAAAGAGGAACTTTTATTTTTATTTAACACAGAGATCATCCATCTGAGATTATGGAAAGTACTTAAAATTGTTTGTGGATTTCTTTAAGGGATTATTTTCTATTTTACCTCGGAAAAAAGCACAGTGGGAATATAATGAATTTCGTGAAAAGAAATAGGAAATATCGGAGTTGTTGTAATTTATAGAATTTTAAGACCCATGCTAGGAGAAAAAAATTGAACGAACTGAACACATCTGAAAGTATGCAGATATATTTCAAAAATTCTGAAATTCAAGGAAATGCAGACCACAATGTTGCAACCGATAAGATTTGACGAAGGAGTTACTTGAACACCGTGGCCTGGTCTGGTCTATCAACGGCAAATTAGGAATCTTCAAAATCGATAACTCTGCGAAAAGTATGAGATAAATACCTTACTTTTACTCATACTCCATTGGCAGCTCTAAGTTGTCTCTACAATAGGAAAAGTGAATAATTCACAGAAGTGACAGAAACAATACTTTTCATGATCAAGGAATGAGCAGGTACCCATCGGGTGCTGTCCTCTATAAAAAGTGGTACTCATCTCAATTCAGATTATTTAATAAAAGTACCCTTTCACTGATATTGTACTTCAGAATTCATCCCTTTTCACTTTCATTCTACTGACTTTCTTTGACTTTTAATGATAACTCTTTTCACGTGCAAGTATCTTCTACAAGTTATATTCTATTACCTAAATAAGATGTTTTGAACATCTATAAATTCTAGTTCCCAGGATTGACACAAATTTACGCCCCTTTTTCAGTGAATTTAGGAACAAGGATAAGTTCCATTCTTTTTATAAGAATGGACCCAGTGGGAGCAGTTACTTGGTTGTGTTAGGTACACTGCTCATGCCACTATCAAGACATAATAATGCCCCCATCGGTGCATATTACAATTTAAAAATTAGGGTTACTCCAAATTATTTGTATCAATTTTAGATCATGTCCTCTATATGCGGTTTGTAAACTAACCTAATTCTGTTACTTTGATACAAAAAGACTTTAAAAATGTGAAAAAATGATTAGTGGGGTGGGTATACGTATACAATAGCGATAGACAGACTTACCACCCAAACACTAACTAAGATAAACTGAGTCAAATAATGGAGAATACGCTACATTACTTCGAAATGATAAGGTAACAAAGTGATGTTTGAAAAAAAAGATTTGCTTAAAAAGAAACCGGACAAGAATGCCACTAAGTACAAACAATTAAATTGGGCCGCATTACTGATCCTCTTGGCCAACATTTAAAATGTTTAAAAAAGCCATTGTAATTCAGGAAAGTCTTTTTTTTAAGAAGAAAGTGTATGGAAGAATGTATGGTATAGATTTCCTCAGTAAACTAATACACCCCCTGAAAATTTCTACTGCTAATACTTGCATTTCAAAAAAGTTGTCCAAAGAAAGGTATTAGAACCACCAGATGACGGGACATTCTTTTAAAAGTTTCCAGAAACGTTCAATTTTTCAGTTCTATACAAGCGTAAATTTTTTTCCTTTTTCCTTTCATTTAGTCCAACTTTTTGTTTTAAATAATAACTGAATTTACATATAGTAAGATTAATGACAGAAACCCATTAGTTCTTCAGGGAACACATTAGCCGATAAAATATAATTTTAAATTTTAGGTAAGATCCATCTGAAGCATATTTCATCTCTTGGTCCTAAATACGTTCTTCTTATTAACACTTTCAAAGAAGGAATGAGTAGACTCGAGAGCAAAAAGACCTGAAATTCTCTGTTTAATGGTGTGCTTTCATGCCGCACCCTTTAAGTCGAGCGTTTGCTATTCAAAAACGGTTAATCTATTTATTAAGAAAAGTGCGTTTAAAAGCCGTTTTAAAAATTTAATACAATCAAACCAATTCCAGATTATTTGGCTGTTGTTTTGACCCTAATAGGATAAATAACGATTGAAACGGACAACGATGGCACTTCAAGGCACTTCACGCCAACAAAACGTAATGACTACTGTTGTAATCACGCTCATCATAGTATAAAGCTCTATTCTGAAGACTTTCTGAAGAAGGAGGGAAAAAAATTGACCAAACATTAAAATAATTAGTTGCCAAGCTTACTCTCCACTTTTTAAAGTTGGCTCTCTGAAACGATTAAAGACAAGGTATAAATTCAGTTGACCTCCCAGTCTTCGCCAAGATGCAACAAATCTGTATGATAGTTGGTACATTAGAAGGAATCTATTTAAGCAGCAACTATATTACCTAAACGTAATTTCAGGAAAAACTGAAATTTTCAGAGCCAAGCAAGTACGCTCTGACAGCATTATACTATACATATCTACGTATTATATCTATTATTATGTATTATACATTGTATATACTAGGAAATAGACATCCACACTAAGGTGTGGAGGGTGTTCGAGCGAGTCTTCATGTAAAATAGGTTTTAAAAAATAAAAAGTGTACCATTCCACTTACCCTAATGTTAATGCACAAAAAATGATAAATTCCTGTTATGAAATATGCATTTATATTAGGCCGGGCTTTGGATCATCATGCTGCCATAAAAAACAAAACAACATTACAATCTACAAGTCACAACAGCATAGCGGATTATATACTCTTTAGTTTTCTACTTTTTTAATTTTCTATTTTCCCCAAACGTTGGCCATTATGAACAAATTTTGTTTCATTAACTTTTTGATATCTTCAGCCGTTTCCAAGAAAACTCAATTTTAAGGCTCTGATATTTCCCGCCCTGATGTCCTGTAGTAAGTTAATATATATTGTATATATGTTCGAACGATTACATATATTGTATATATATTGAGATTGAATGTCACTGCCTTGCTTTTTTCCCTTCTTTTACTTCTTTCACCCTAAACAAGACTGGGTAGTCATTTCGGAGTAAAGAGCTACTTTTCCTAATATATTTTTTCTTTGTACTTTTTACTACTTTTAAAATTTATTTATTGGTTTCTGCCCTTCCCCAATTCCGATTTCCGAAAACATGCATGAAATCAATATTGTGTCGCTTAAATGGAGAAACAAATCCTCCACAGTAATTTCAGGGATGTGACTGAAACCCTAGAACCGGGTTTAGGAAATGATATCACTGAAGCAACCATTCAGTTCTGGCTAAAAATTTCCAGGAACAGTCCCTATAACTTGTCAAAGTAATACGAGCAGCGCCTTCTTCAAGCAATAATAAGTACACTTGTGTCCCTTGTACGATCCTCATTTTTAAAGGACGATAATATCTAAAACCGTACTAGAAAATTCTTATAGCTACGCCGCTTTCGTTGAAAATGACTCTTGCGACCGTTTCATAGAAGAAAAAAAATTAAAATCTTAAACACGGGGCATCGAAAGAGAGTTTAAGAAAGTCAAAATAATAAACTACTTTTAAAAACAAATTTGCATTTGTAAGTGACCTTGTGTATATTACATTCACAAGTTCGCCGCCATCTTGCTTCCAAACCGATTCATTTTGATGATTTTAATTTGATCTGTTGAACAAATTTAGCCTAGTCTTGATGTGATGAAAAATTAGTTGTTGGAAGGATATACTCCTTTACGTTAAATTCATTTAATATAGAGTCAACTAAGCAGCAAATGTTGATAGTGTTATTTCCCTCTACAATATGATAAGATCTTAGTTAAACTTTAAGAGAAAAATGAACCATTCATGATACAAAACTGGAATATGGAAATCAAAATAATGCCCACTTAAATTTTGCTTTCTTATTCTGGTATCTTAGTCCAGTTCATCTCGATTAGAAATAGTTTTAAAACATCAGAGTCACCAAAGAATAAATACAAATAAATTATTTATGTTCTGCTGGATAAATGGAATATTCAGAACGACCCTAGTGCCATGAAAAATACTAAACCCCACTTTCAAGATAACTTAGACAGCAAAAACTCTTATTGTCACAAGTCGTTTGGTAATTATATTAACTCTAGCGTCCATAGTTATTAAGTTCATCTTTTGAAAATATATAATACTATAATACTTAAAAATACTAATCTTTGTCATTTCTTCGCGAATTTGTGAGATCAAAAAGCCTCCTGGACTCCAAAACTTAACCACAGAGAAAGAAAATGATACGTTCATTTTTGAACTTGTAAGCAACCGTGAAAATTCTTCCCTTCCCTTTCATGTAAACAAAATTTTTGTTTCATTAAGTACTACATGCAGTATATAATGAAAGGCTGATAGCATGATTCCAATATTTCTTTTACACTTAAACTGAGGAAAAAAATATTTTTTTATGGTTTGGAACAATACAAGCCATAAACCAATTAAGTTATGAAACTGTGAAATGATGATAGAAAAAAATTAAGCAAAAAGGTAAGAGTTACAAATTATAGCTAAGATATTTGATATATAAAATACATATTTCTTTCTAAAGACAGTCTGGATTCTCTCATCGGAACCCAGGACTTCTCTAATCCTGGCTATTCCCCTCTCGTTGGGAAGGACTTGCTATGTCACATAGATATCCTTGCTGTATATATTATAGCCATCTTACCACCAGCTTGACAAACTGATTTGAAAGACCAAGATCACCCTTTCAGGTATCTCTAGCTTTCACTTCTGCACAGTAGAAGATTTCCTTTCCTTCTGTACCTCTCTCTGTCTTTACAGGGTTGTTCCCTGCTTTATTATCTCTGAAAGAATTACTAGAGGTCTTGTAAAGCATATCTCAGTTAACATTTTTCTTTGTGGTCACTTTCAAGTTCACCTTTAGAACTCATCTTCAGAACTATGCTTATGTCATTGATGCTGCTGGAGTACAAGTCTTCAGCTTTTTTGTGTCACAAGCCTTGTCACAGCCTGGTTAAGTTCTAACGAAACTTCTGTAAAGAGACGACCAAAACTCTTCTGTTCAGAATGTCTTTTTTAACTTATCCCCTTACACATGTTCACTTACTTATTCTGCTTCATTGGATCATTGTGATAATCTCCTCCTCAGAAGCAACATTTCTTGAAAATCACTGGTAATTCATGTGGAAGTCAAACAAAGCTATGTGAAAAAGACCCCTAACTGAGTGACGAGCCAGATAATTTGATCTCGAAACTACTGAAAGATCTACAGTTCATTAACGCAAAGGAGAAAATCATCTATCCCTTTACAGTTTAACAGTCTTGGGGCCCTTGCATCTTCTATAAAAGATTGGAATTTTTAGTACAGGTTTATGTAGTGATTAATCAAACTGTCGATGATAGTAGTCACAACTCACTTGACTTTTCATCGCGTTCTGATTCATATCTTGATGAAATCCAAATAAATCCTACTTTGCATCTATTATACACTGGACAACAGTCAAAATGCGATTTTCATGTAGATGATATTTTTTAGGCATATCGAGGGCTCTGATTACGAATATAGCATTTTAAAAAAATCTATGGATTGGATTTTTTTTACAGCCGTTTAAAATTTTTCCAATATTACGTAATCGACATTATTAGATGTCCATTATTGCGCAGTTTTCAATGTATGCAATGCTATTGTTTGTTTGTTTATTTGCCCTTCCTAATCCCATGAACGTTGTAGAACATTGAGTGCGTAAATATGGTACTGTGAACAGCATGGAATATTTACACAACTTTGTGCCAATGTTGCCGTTGGTGTTGAAGCTACATGTACAGTAATAATACTAGTACACTATCGGGGACTGGTGATAATCCATTACGTCCTTTGCCTGTGGTTTGAAAGTCATCCTAATTCCATTGAAGTCCTTCTCACTTAAAAATGCCACCCAAAACTCGTCGTTAATGCAAGAACTCACCAGATAACTTTTGCAACATTTGTGCAAATTATACCACAGTATAAATTTCACGAATGCTGCAACGTGGGAAGTTTTCCAATGTTATTATCAGTACCTATGAAAAATACTTTGACTGCAAGCCAGACCTGGATAAGACATGGGCTCCATTGTTTCTCATGCTTTAGTGGAATGCATCACTGGGCAAAGGGAAACAGAAAGAAAATGCCCTTCGCTGTACCTATGATCTGGCGTGAGCGAACTGATCATGTGTCAAATTGTTATTTTTGTTTGACTCAGTTTACACATGGAATCGGGAAAGTGAGGAGAGTCATGAACTATGCAGTAGTTAGGTCTGCCACTCGATCAGTGCCACATGATGATGACCTGCCGGTACCTGGCTCCTCACGAATGGAGGACACTCAACATTCAACTCCCGACCCAAGCGATTCTCCACCTGGATCCAGCTATGAAGCTCCTAACAGCAAGCTACACCTCATAACGCAACCCGAACTCAATGACCTCGCGTGTGATTTGATGCTTTCCAAGCTGCGCTCAGAAATACTGGCATCACGGCTCAATGACTGGAACATGCTGGATCCATCAACGCGGATAACTGCGTTTCACACACGCAAACAAGAATTAGCCACGTTCTTCTCAATGATAATATCTGTATGTCACTGTGTCAATGTTGTTGGACTGATGACCACGATGGATTTCGAGTATACTCCAGACACCTGGCGATTGTTCATTGATTCTTCGGTCACGAGTTTGAAAGCTGTGCTGCTCCACAACGGGGATGTAAGTCCAAGTGTTCCTATCGTGTATGCTGCTGGCATGAAGGAAATGTACAACACGATGCACATTATCCTTGACCTCATAAAGTACCAGGAGCACGAGTGGGCCATATGTGGGGATTTCAAGGTCATCGGACTACTGCTGGGCCTTCAGAGTAGAGATACACGAAGCACAGCTGTTTTGTTTGTCTTTGGGATAGGCGAGCTGACGACAAGCATTACAAGGAAAAGAACTGGCCACAGCGAGAATCCTTCGTGCCTGGAAAGCAAGACGTCAAAGCCAAGCCGCTCGTGGGACGAGAACGTGCTCTGCTCCCTCAATTACATATCAAACTGGGTTTGATGAAACAAAGCAATGGATAAGGAGAGCAAAGGATTCAAGTACATAGAAGAGAAGTTCCCTAAGATCAGTGAAGCGAAGTTGAAAGCGGAAATATTTATTGGGTCCCAGATTAGAGACCTGATCGTGGACGAAAAATTCACTCTCTCACCTCCTTCGGAGCTAGGAGCTCCGAAGGAGGGGAGAGCCTGGGTGTCCTTCAAGGCTTCGATTCCTAACGTCCTCGGGAATACGAAGTTAGAGAACTATGTGCAACTAACAATAATCTTCTCCGAGACTACAAGAAAATGGGCTGCCTTATTTCATTGAAACTCCACTACTTGCACTCTCATCTAGACTTCGTCCTTGACAACCTTGTAGCAGTCAGTGACGAGTACGGCAAGCACTTCCACTAAACAATCTCGACAATCGAGCATCGCTATCAAGACCGCTGGGATTATACAATGTTTGCCGATTACTGATGGAAACCACTGGCGTCCACAGCCGAAAAGCAAACCGTTTTTTCGAACTTTGACTTTTTGTTGAATTATATCATTGTACTATACATGCTGCAACTGGCTATCGATGTGTGTGTGATTAATGCCTATAATTACTGAGGTAGTTTGTATAATGTTGTACTACTTTGTATCTTGATTTGCATTTACAAATAGTGGATTGTTAAAGTCAAAGTTTGAATTCAATATATTTATGCATGTATTATACACGTAAATGTACAAGTTTCATCGAAACAGATACGTTTACATGAAGGAAGTACGTCAACGAACATCAAGTTTACGTATCGACCGCTTGATGTCGCTGATGTAAACGACATAAACATTGGATAGAACATCCCTACAGACGTTGAGCATCTCACAACCCCCAAGGCAATATGTCAACATATGCCTAAAATATGTCATTACGTAATTTTAACATTGTTGCATAACACGAAAACCACACCATAGATATAATGTTTTCTTCCAGATTCAAAATCAGCACCCCCAAATTGCCCAGGAAATCAATAAGATATTAAAATCGCAGAAAACTTTTGAAAAAATGTTGTCCAGTGTTATAGTCCTGGTTGGCCTAAGTAGATCCACTGATTCTGATGGAATTCTTTTCACTGTGCTGCAAAATTGTTGTCATTCAATTTCACTTATTCTTTCTAAGTGTTTCATCATGTGTTTGAATGATTCAAAATTTCCCTCCTGTTGGAAAGTGATATCTCTTCTCCCAATCTTCAATAACTCTGGCCAAGGTTTTGATCCTAGTAACAAGCGACCACTTAGTCTTTTTATCTATTATAGGCAAAACCTTTGAGTCTGTTACCAATGTTTCCATTATTAAATAACTTGAGCCTCTTAGGCACTTTTCTGACCATTAGTATACCTTTCGTTTACCACATTCTACTGCTGACTTAATTTCTGTTCTCGCAGAATGCATTACCGTAATCTTGATGTAAATAGTTTGATATATAATATATATAATTTAATATATAATAGTTTAATTAAAGTTACATATGTAGCAAGCTTTAACATTGGTGCCCTGTTTCATTTGGATTTCATCATTTTAATTTACCAGTACTATGGGTTGAACTCCTCAAAACTTTGTGGTAACACTAATAAATTAAAACCTATATTTACAAAATTGTCCGTACTGTATTTTTTGTTAATGTAAACAGTAAGCTATTCCTTTGTTTATATGTCACAGAAGGGTTGCCAGACTAGGGATTTTGTAATAATTCTGAGCAAATTAATGCAATTTACCAAGGGTTTGATGTCATTGAAAGAGACTCAGTTTATTGGGTTTATGAAGTAACATTTGTTCTTGATCAATATCAAATTATATTATTGTTACGGTAAAACACAGAGACTAGTACAAGTTAAAAAAAAGACTACAGAAAATATTAATATCAACTAATGTCAAATTCATAAGTCAGAATTTTACAATATGACTGAGACTTGCCAGCTTCTGGGTCGTAATAACTTAAAGACCGAAAGGGGCTATGGGTTTTATTGTCATCTGCTCTATCATCAGCTTCCGGTATTATGTTTTCAATGAGCGTATCAAAACCAATTTACAAGAGAAGTAAATCGACAACTGAAAGAATGGAATTCCCCATCAGTAGATCAAAACCTTTGCGATGAGTTTTCCGATGACGAAATAATATCTCCCATTAAATCACAAAAGCCGATAAAGCCCCAGGCGCAGACAACCTGTACCCTGAATTCTTTCTTTATATCAATGAGAACTGCATTCAATGGCTACGATCTTTCTTCAATGTCTGTCTGCATACAAACGAAGTACCCAAAACATGGAAACTTGCGAAAGTGGTTGCTGTGCTTAAACCCAAGAAACCATGAAATGCTGCCAGTAGTTACAGACCAGTAAGTCTAATTTTGTGTTTCTTCAAAGCTTTACGAAAGGTCACTTCACAATCGCATACAAGCAATCAGTAAAACGATTTTACCCAAGGAACAAGCAGGTTTCCGACCAGACCGATCTTCCCAGGATCAAGTTGTGTTACTTACAGAGGATATTGAATATGCTTTTGACGAGAAACTCAGGCAGGGGTTGTATTTGTTGACCTTTCTGCCGCCTATTACACTGTGTGGCACCGTGGGCTTACACTGAAATTATGGAGAATGATACCATGCTAGGAAATGGTTCGTGTCATTACGACCATGATATCACAGCGGCGCTTTCATATATACGTGGATACAAAGAAATCACGCTGCCGAACCCCAACTAATGGTGTACCACAAGGTTTAGTCATTGTTCCACTTCTTTTCAATCTGTACACACACGATATAACCCCAAGCATGAGTAAAAATACATCCATGCTGACGATATAGCCCTTAAGACATGTCAAAAGAAGTTTGATGTAATTGAAAGAACATAACGAGATATGGATATCATCAGCAAAAAAAAATTAAAAATTGGAGACTCAAACTGAATACCAGCAAAACTGTTTCCAGCGTGTTTCATTTTGCTAATCAAAGAGTCTGAATATCTGGTATGAGGTTACCTTTTGAGAAAACTCCCAAGTACCTTTGTGTCACGCTAGACCGTACTCTCTCATGCAAACATCATTTGACGTAAGTCTCCTTTAAAGTTACCAAGCGATGTAACCTACTTAAGCGATGGAGTAATACAGACAACCAGCTTTCCCAATTTATTCCTGAACCTACGGCGAAATCTCCAGGACATGAACTGAAGCGTGAACATTGGGTGCTCTTAAATAGATTACGATCTGGATATAGACGATACGCCGATTTCATGCATAGAATTGGTCTGAGTGGCAATCCATTTTGTCGTTTTGGTGAAATTCAATCCCATCAAAACGTATTGAGTTGCCAAATGACAGGCATTCGAGGTGATATCAAAACCGTTGATGAGGACTTCCGTTCGTGGTTCAATGACAATGTATTGGATTTTCAGCTTTTTTTGTTGATCATACGCATATATATATATATATATATATATATATATATATCAAAATCTAATCTTTCAAATTTTTGTTTCGTGTTTCACCCGAAGCAAGGCTTTAAAGCAACTTTATCGCAGAGGTTTACTTTACTATTTTCCTCTTGTACTTTTTAATTCTTTTAATTGATTGGTTTCTTCCCTCTCTCAATTCTTCGAAAACGTCTACCATCTCAGTAGTATGCCACTTATAACTGAGAAACAACTGGTCGCNTTACTTTGTGAGTATAGTACTTACGGCTTATTATTCAAACATTAACCCCTCTCAAAACTGTTCAAATCCAGTTTGTAATATACGTTTTATTCTTCGGACGAATAAAACAAGGACTATAGAAACAGAAAAACGTGCCCGAACGAGTAGTTCCGTGTTTCTCAACTTTCCGTTTTGGAAAAGCAGTCACTTAGTACCAAAAATTCCTTAAGCTGATGTCGACATAAACAGCAAAGATCGTAACGAATTTCAGGTCTCACTGTTGTTACTTTAAACAAGATACATCTCAATCGGAAGAAAGGCCTCACCCAAATAAAACCCAAATGCATACTTTACCACTATTCGCATTATAATCTGGCATATCCACTTTCTCTCTGTAGTGTTTTTCAAATGTGCTGGCGTAGATTCCCTAACAAGCCTTATCTATTTTATTGATACTAAAATTAACACCCTTTTTGTGTTTGAATTTCATTTTGGGGTTTGTTATGAATAATACCATCGGTATTATAACCGTATAATTACATTCATTGCCATGACATGCCTCTATTAATTGCAAGCATTTTAGAATAGCTTCTAATACAACTAACCGGTTGATACTTGTATGGTCTGAAAATATAATATCAAATTGTTTGCTCTCGAACAAGATATAATCAATATAATTATGATGATCGATTATAACGTTTCTCTTCTCGGTCATGGCTCTTATTCAAAAACACATCGCCTTATCACAATATGTGTAAGTGAACATGTGATTTGTTTTATTGTTTTTTTTCTACCAAGATATCCGATAAAACCGTTAGCTAACATTTTTATTTCGCTTTCTGGAAATTTGTCAAAGATATATTTTAAGAACTCGCTGAATGTGCCTGGTTTGAGAGCCTTTTTAGGCACTACTTTGTATTTAATTTGTGATGTACTCATGTTTTAACTGTCGACTAGGCATGATATCAGGTTAGACGAAAAAAACAACTGGGATTTTATTTCACTGGTGTCCCATAATTATTAAGAATGATCTCGTCGATGTAAAATTCTGCACACTGTCTAAAATAATTTTTACCGTGAAATGGTTTGATGACATCATGAACGGTATAAACTGGAATAGGATGTGTATTTGTCAATAAGATATTTGGATATTATTTTGTAATATTGATACTAACAACAACTTACACCACTGTAACGCTTTACAGGAATAAACACGTAAAATCTTTCATGTGTTGACGTTGTGACTGGATTCTGGTAAAAATCAACACATCTGTTTAAATAACGTGGTGCTGATACTTGTAAATAATTGGTTGCTCTTGATGAGTCTACTTTTAGACTTCCTGTCCTGATTCAACTTTATTTCAACCTTAACGGAATTTGTCCAATATAGTTTCTATCATTAGATAATTACGTATTTCCTGCGTACTTATTGCATTCTTTTCATGTTTCATTTGAACAGGTTTAGACATTAGGTTGTCATGTCCACTATTGATTTTGACTGATCGATCGTGTAGTTCTCTCCTTTTTAATGACTTTAATCAACATTCTTTTAAATGGATCATTTGTGATAACGAAGTTCGGAAATGGGTCATCATCGTTGAATAACTTTTCATAGTTTGAAACCTTTTGTTTTTTCTTTAGTATATAATTATCTTCCACAATGATTTGGGGTTTGGTTTGGTTTCTTTTGCTTTATTAGTAATATGATGGTTTCTGATTAACTAAGTGTTTTTAAGTCTGAATTTTTCGTATTTAAAAGGTTAGATTTTCTGATTTGTTATTGTATATCAATGTTAGATTTTTCATTTTTAAATGATTGGATAATAAATTTTATGTAAAGAGAAAAATTATACAAAACTATATATGTGAGTAAGATAAAGAATCAAGAAATAGGAATAATTTTTATCGTATTCATCCGATTTATACCTTACATGCTGCTAGCCATCATCATCATCATTTTACCCGCTCACACCACTGTTGGCGGGTGGCCTCCACAATTTTCTCCACTCTACTCGGTCTTGTACAATCTGCAGCCATGTTTTGCCTGCCCTCTCCTCAATTTCATCTCGCCATCTTCTCCTTGGTCTTCCCTTTATTCGACCCCCTTCTCTTGGTCTCCACTCTGTTATCTTCTTGGCCCATCTGTTATTGTTCATTCGGGATAGATGACCTGCTCATTGGCCTTTCCAATACACTACCTTCTCGATGATGTCTCTAACTCTGGTCTTTGATCTTATTACTTCATTTCTGATCTTATCTTTCCTTGCGACGTAACATTGTTCTTTCCATACTCTTTTGTGCTAGTGCAAGATTTTGTTTCTGATGGTTGATCAGTGCCCATGTTTCTGCCCCATAGGTCATTGCTGGTAGTATGACTGTGTCAATGATTTTCCTTTCGAAGTACATTGGCATCCTCATGTTGGTAATGAAGATGGTTATATTATGAATATAATTAGACAAATACCTATGAAAACAACTAAAAACAATAGAAGTTATTTATTATGCGTTGTTAAAAAACATGCTCAAAAAGGATTTTAAATATATTTAATACATGGATTTACAGTTGTACCTCGATTTTCCGAACACGCGATTATTCGAATTCCTCGATTTTTCGAATTTTATCCTTGCTCCCTTGGGTTTGCCTTAAGAACTTCTCATAAATTACCCCCGGTTTTTCGAACTTCGATTTTCGAATTCCTCGATTTGTCGAACCATTTTTTCAGTCCCTTCCACTAAATAACTTCGGTTTTTCGAACTTTTACTTAAGTAAAGAGACAGTAAGAAAACATGTCTTATTTAAAGTGAGAAATTTTATTATACGTTCGTTGATATGGACGAGAACGTGGAAATCTCTACTCAATCACTAACAAGTGATGACGAACTTCTTCAAGAGTTTACCACTGGGAATTGCAACAACGAAGACGCTGATATGATTGAAGATGATAGCGAAGAAATGGTTCAACCAAGTAAAAAAGCCTTATTTGAAGCAATGGAGTTGGTTGAGAACTATGCGCTCTTTTAAAATGAGGATATTGCTATTCAGATGAGGAGATACACTGCCAGACTTAATGAATTGGTTACATCAACAATACTTAAGAAACAAAAGACAACCACAGACTATTTTACCTATTTTTAAGCAATCAAATTCGTCAAACAAAGGTTGAAAAACGTGTATTAAGTGTTTTTTTCCATCTACAAACCCGTTTTTCCAAATACTTCGATTTTTTGAATCCTCGATATTTCGGACTATTTTTTCAGTCCCTTGGAAGTTCGAAAAATCGAGGTACAACTGTATTTGGGAAAGTTTTAATAGTTTAATAACAGACAATAAGGTGATCGACCATATCAATAGTATAGAGGTTGAGAATAGGTTATGTGATATCCAACTACTAATGCGAAGTGAAAGCAATAAAGATATATTGAGGATAGTGGTTATTCAAGTCACTAATTGTAAAAAAAATAATGTAATTTATTTCAATAGTGTACATTGCTGTGCACAATATCTTAGTGCCATCTCAGGAATGGTACTATAAAAAACATCTGTGATATAATTAAATATAATAAATCAGGTATATTCAAAAACGACGGACGATACAAATTAGCACATGTAAAAAAAACACGCCTGATAATTGTACAAAATCGGCCACTAAACATCGATAAAGAGTATCGAACGAAGACAAAAAGAAACACCATCTGGAAGCTCTTAAAATATGGCAAAAGAAAAAATACAAATGTCTAGGATGTGACGAAGTAATGAAAAACAACAATAAACAACATCACAGCAATTGTAAATTGTAAATTAATAGCCAGAAATAATAATATTTTGGCCACTACTAGCAGCATTGGCAGCAGATACTGTATCAATTGGTATACTAGATTATACGTCATATTTTTAAACACTTCATATATGTCTTAGGTCTTTGATTGGGTTCCAACTGTTAAAGTCATTGGTATATCCTTTCTACTTCATCAAAGCTCGTTTCTTCTTTTAATCCCTCCGAACGACCTTATCGGAACGGAAAACGTTCTGGTTGGCTTTTAATAATTCAGGTTCATAAAAACTCCCTTTTATCTCTTTATCATTGAGATCCTTTATCTTAGAAGTGATTGGATTAGTGTGTTGGGTCTTATCTATTATGAATAATTCGTCTGTCCAGTTTGGTGTATGATACTTGTCAAATATATTTCGTTTACACTCAGATATTCGAACCTTATCACCTATTTTGAATTTCGGTTTCTGTTTTAATGTTTCCACATCACCGTATAAATTGAAATATTTAAAACCTTCATTCTTTTTCTTTGACGCCTCCTCGGATGTCATTTTTGTTGCAGTATGTCTCGTATTCTTAGAATCCTTTACTAATTCGGATAACATATCTAGATACTGTGGGTTACCTAGAAAAGTAAGCCGCTTCCACATTTTTGTCTTTATTTTTCGATTTCATCATTCAACAACAGACAAGTTTTCTTCATTTTCTGTGACGTATAGTGTTACGGTACGTTTATTTGGCGAAGTTTTTTATGTTTTTGTTGTAGAACTTAGAGCCTAAAGTCAACAAGATCGTATATAACACCAAATCAAAAATAATGTAATGTAAAAATAAAACGTAAATTGTAGTGTAAAACAAGCGTTTTTGTTTATTTCTTGCAACGGTTACCATTTGCCCCCAAGTGCTATGATATCAACATACCTAAATCATTACTAATTCGTTGAAAATAGCGATTCCAATTTGTTTAAAAAATAAAAATTAGTACACAACTTAAGCCGCTACATTAATTAAGCCGCAACAGTTTTAATACAGCTTAATTAATGTAGCGGCTAATTTTTATGTAATAAGGTATTACTCATTATTGTTTGTAGATCTTTTAATTTTTCTTGACGTTGATTTGGTGTGTAAAGGTAAATCTAATCGTAATAGACTAATTTATTATTGTATTAGTTATTCTGTATCCTGAGCCCCTACAGATTAATATTCTACATTCTTTAATCAGGAATTTATAAGCTGAGTTTTGTGGCCTTTTTGCGCTTACATCATAGGTCGGAATCATCATGTATTGTATATGGTTATATTAAAATAACTGCATTTTAACACCTGTTTATGAGGAGCTTATTAAAAGTAAGATAAGAAAGGAAATCAAGGGTTAGATGACAGAAGGGAAGATAGACAGTTTGAAAATGAGAATTGTTTAAACAAATTGTTGAATCTCAACAGGGGGTTAAGAAGGTCGTCGATAAAAAAACAGGAGAAATTAATTGAACTATCACAAGAAAATCAACAGGAAATAATCCAATAAGTTGATGTATTAAGTGATATCGACTAAACATGGCTCTATAGATGGGTTTGGGAGGTGGTTATCGGATATACCATTTAAATTTGATCCATAAGATGTAATTGATAGTGACAAAGAAGATAGTGGTAAAAGGAAAGTATTTACTAATTATGATAAGGAAATTATAGAAAAATACGGTTTTGATTAAAATATAAAAAAATTCCAACAGCTAAAGAGATTCGATCAAAGATATACCATTTATGTGGTCAAAAAAGAATAAAAAGTAAGGTTAGAAGTTCTAATGCACAAAAAGAGTAAGACGCACTGACCAATTATTTAGGCGTATAAAAGGGAGCTGATTTAGGTAAAATAGACGAAAATCAAGAAAAGATTAGTTAATCGATAAAGAACAGTATGGAAGATTAATGATAGATGTTTCACGATTAATGAATGAAATGCTCATTGTAGCTCAAAAAGATTGACAAATTGCTTACGACGATAAGGAGATAAATTATTTGTCCAACTCTTAAACGGTTTAACCCTAAAAAAGTTTTTTTTACAAGAGCTGATAGATATTCAGTGATTGAAATAAATATGCTATTTCCTGTATCTGGAAAATCAGCTTTGACAGGTGGTATTTATTAACAGGAACTAGACGCCCAGGCAACAATAATTTACAATTAAGAAATGAGGTTTATAAAATACTCGACCATTTATTAAAGCTGGGAGTAAAAAATGAATAAGAATACGACCAATATGTTAAAACATCTAATATAACATTAAAATATAGATATAAATGGCTATCCCTCTCTTCATCAATAGAACCAATGGCATACGAAATTCAAAATCACATGGATTCACAATAAGCTTCTTTCCCGACATGGTTCTTGAACAAAATCGGACATACTACATCGCTCTTGATAGTATGAATATGTCATACAGTTGGTATAATGCTTCAGCTGTTTTAAGTAATAATACTCTGAAATACTCTCACGACTCAGGTACAACGTAGACATTTGTGGCATTTCCAGATGGAAATTATAGTTTCACTGATCTTAACTCTTTTATCCGACAACAACTATACAGTCATACTGGGTTCCGGCTTGTTTTTGTACCAATTAGACCTTAAAGATAAACGGGTACTTTTCGAATTTGATAGGATTCAAAAAGCTATAATTTCAAATATAAACAATATATATATGGCCCACGACTTCCAGATGTCACATGAAACCCGGTAATAATTACGTTCATTGCAATCTTGTATCCGATAGTATAATCTCAAGAGTTCTTAGTGATGCTTTCTATCGGTTCTCCGTTGACGGGTTGTAAGTATCATGTCTGTTTCAGGTTGAGGGAAAAAAGACTTTGAGTCAATAAAATAAACACAACTGTAATATAAGAACTAAGAATTTATATAACTGACTCATTGTACCGACCTGTGGAGCTCAACATCATCCCAGTCAACACGACTCTCTTACTACGAGGAGTAAAATAATATACTTATATCATATTATGAGAAGAACGAGACGATTGCAAGATCCAGAGACCGCCGAGAAATATTATTATCCGGTGAAAGAATAGATGATTATCGAGTTTAAAAATGGTGTCACTCTAAGTAAAAATTAAAAGGTAGCCAAGAGCTGATTGGAGGTGATTAGCTCCTTCTTATCAAAACACAAATCAAAGGCCTAGAAAGCCAAAAATACCGACTACGACGTTGACCTAAAAATCTGAGAAACATAGATATGGGAGAAATATCTCTCGAAACGTAGCTCAGAAAAAGCTTACGACTCATGATATGATAAAGCTCTAACAATTATGGCTTCCTCTGAGTCCAGAAAGTTAAGAATTTTCATCCTATACAATTGTTTTAGAACAAAACCTAAATCGATCATACGTTTCTATTTTCAGTGATTTGTGGAATTATCTTTTCAATTTCAGAAAAAACCTGAATTTCTTGATTCTTATGTTTATTCAAAATTTGAATATTATATTTACTGCTGAGAAAATCTATTTTATTTATTATGTGATATTTTCGATGATAAATAGACTTTCTCACCAAATTACTCCCATTTTCATAAAAATCTATATTTTCGTTTACCACATCATAAACACAACATACAAACATATTATTATCATTAATGATGCTCTTATCATTACAAAATAAGTCCTTTTGAACGGATCATCTACCTTGTAAATTCTCTTTAAAAGGGAGGCAAGAAATTTCTCTATAATCTTTCAGTTCATCGCGTAATTCCAAATTACAATTCCTTCCATAGTCATATTAGATATTATTTTATGATCCTCAATAGATTTTTGATTTCATTTGCTGATTGACCATCATAAAATGGAACATATATAGATTTTCATAAAATGGAACATATATAGATTTTCATAAAATGGAACATATATAGATTATCATAAAATGGAACATATATAGATTATCATAAAATGGAACATATATAGATTATCATAAAATGGAACATATATAGATTATCATAAAATGGAACATATATATATTATCATAAAATGGAACATATATAGATNCGTAATTCCAAATTACAATTCCTTCCATAGTCATATTAGATATTATTTTATGATCCTCAATAGATTTTTGATTTCATTTGCTGATTGACCATCATAAAATGGAACATATATAGATTTTCATAAAATGGAACATATATAGATTTTCATAAAATGGAACATATATAGATTATCATAAAATGGAACATATATAGATTATCATAAAATGGAACATATATAGATTATCATAAAATGGAACATATATAGATTATCATAAAATGGAACATATATATATTATCATAAAATGGAACATATATAGATTATCATAAAATGGAACATATATAGATTATCATAAAATGGAACATATATAGATTATCATAAAATGGAACATATATAGATTATCATAAAATGGAACATATATAGATTATCATAAAATGTAAAATGTACTGGTATCCCCTCAATACATTTCTGATTATCATAATGTCACAATGACAAATAATGAAAAATGTGCAGGAACACTCCTATCAATGTCAAATTGATTTCTAATTGAATAACTGGTGATTTCATGGTGACAACGGATTTTAACAATCGATTTTCGCAAAGTGCATTCGAAGGAGGTAAAAACGCCTAGCAAAAATCGATTTTCTATCGTGAGAAAAATAAGTATGAGTTTCCGTCATATCTGCACATTTGGTTTTTCTACTTTACAAAAAGTCATTTCAAATAATCAAAATGCGACCCCCTAGCCATGCCAAATCGATTTCTAATTGATGAAGTGGTGACTTTATTGCGACAATGGATTTTATGGGGTAAACAATTAATTTTTGCAAAGTGTATTCGAAGGAGGTAAAAATGCCTAACAAAAATCGATTTTCTCTTGTAAAGAAATAAGTGCGAATTTCCATCATATCTGCACATTTGGTTTTCCAGCTTACAAAAGGTCTTTGTTTGCAGTATACATTATTCTTAATTCTGTGGTCTTTTTTATCTATGATCATGTTGTTGTATAACTTACTTTGCTTAAAAATATATTTACTGCGGAACTGGAAAATTTCATTGAAAAAACTAGAACTAAAAAATGTCACTGAAAGAAAAAAGTGGTCAGTAAGGAGCGTGGGCTTAGATAACATCAGTTATTTCTAGTTCACAGTTTGTATAAAATGTAAGTATATTTGTACAGCATAAAGTATAGTTATAGAAGCTTTTTTGTGCAAGTAAAGTTTCTAGTTTTGAATCGATAGTTTTCTCCATCTTCAACATTTTGTGGAATACAAATGTTGAGATGGAAATTTCTTATAATATTTTCTGTAACACAAGAGACCTCAAACAATAAAATGGAACTTCTCTCTACGGTAATTTGCTACAAGTATACCCTTAATTGTTAGTGCATAGTAACCAAGGGGTTCCGGGTTCGATTCCCCGAGCGGGCAAGGAGAATTTGGAACTATAAAAAAACCCCCAATGGTTGGGGTCAGGAAGCGCATCCGACCAAGAAATTCCTCACTGCCAAAACAAAGTCCCTCTGAAGGGGACCGTCCGAGGCTCAACTGCAGGGAAAAAATGACGTTGAAACAAACAAAAAAAATAAAAAAATACGCTAATTATATGCACTCACTGTTGGGCTTGTAAGTTTTCCAATTTTTTTCCTGGTATTTCTGATAATAAATCTAGATGCTATGCAAACTGGATTAGTACTAATCGAATGAAAAGAAATAGACATTACTTGGTGTACTCCCGTTTTTACTCATGCAACGAGAATCAAGACATCATACACAGGTTATTGAAGCAAGCGTTTTTTTCAGGCCTTTGTGATCCGAAAAGTAGGTTGACGTGTAGACTGGTACCCCACCTTGCCATCGGCCTTAGAAATGACTCCAAAACCTCCATCTTAATACAGGCGTTTTTAAAACTTAGATTACCGCTAAAATAATGCAGGCCTAGGAGTTTGGTAATAAATGATCTGATAGCCTACAAAAAAAATCTGCTTATTCTGTAACTGCAGGTAAGTGTCCGTTCCGCCTTTAAAAACGCGGAAGGGATAATTTTCAAATCTATCAGTATGACATTTGGTATGGTATGGATTGAGCCCATGCTCTTATTTCAAGTTATAATTATAGCTATGTACAACAGCTAATTAATATTTAATCAACTAATTAACGTTTGCATAAGTAGTATTTTATATCTTAAACAACAGGACGTACAAAAAAATTTTCTTAAGAAAACAAAAAATGTGAAGCAAAGGTAGCTCGTCTCTCTCACTGTAGCCTTTGTGTTTGACTCAGGTCGAGGTCATTGTGATTCAAAACAACTTTTTCATGTTTTTCCTTGTAATTTTTACATTTGGATAACTGTAACTCTATTTTGTTAATCAACTTAAAGAAAAAATATTATGGTGAGGAACCACTTTTATACTAATATCAAGCTAACCAGTTTCAAAAACCAAAAATTTGTAGGAGGGTCGTATATTCCTAATTCAAAAAAATAAACGTTTCAGGGGAGAAATATTGAAGCAAAAGTGACAAGTAAGTGACCAATGACGTACAGACCAAACAACTCAGCCAAACGTTAAGGCTGGGTAAGTTATAAACTAGTATATTCCTCGTTTACACATGTCGTATAAACGTTGTGACGAATTTTTAGGGTACAGTTGGGTTACCAAGTTTTTTTTAATGACTGCGAAGATATGTAAATCACCGAAATAAATTGTAAGATTTGAATACGGCATTTTGACTAAAGCCTGAATTTCTTACCAATGGAGTTCTTGTAACGCAAGGTATGAATATAAGGGAAAAAATTGATTAGCTCGCACTTACTGGAATGATAAGGCTTTTCTCGAGCAAAATGTATAATTTTCTGAAAATACAATATTCCTTGGCCTTATTTTACCATAATACCAATTCTCCTACAAACGAAGCGGGATGAAAAAATTCCAACCTTATGCAAGTATAACAATTTCGTCCATACCAAAGCATTCAACGGGGGAAAACAAGGCAATCCTCTTTTTTCAGTGCGAGTTTACAAATAGACTCAACGGGTGCTAATGACTCTACCTTATTTGTTATTAGACGGTTAACCGACGACGAGAAATTCTCACTATAACATCAAGGCTTATTTTTCCCAAAATCCAAAAATTGTATATAGCGGTGGAACATGATTCACGAGCTTTGGAACATAGCGAGGCCATGGCACATCGTCTCTAAGAAAAAAACATTGTTTGTCAAACAACAACAACAACAACGATATCAATTTATCACTATTTATCTTGACGAGGGGTTTGCATTTGAAAAATCCAATCGGATCTGTTTAAAGCATTTGCAAAGACGAGAGACTGTTGCTTTTGCACACGTTCATATGTATCTTAATGCCTACATAGCAAGGAGTACAATTTTGCTGTTGACCATGATGTAGTCAGTGTCGCAAACAAATTTTCGTAGCTACTAATGATCAGATTGCAGCTCAATTATACACTGCTTGGAAAAAGAAGGATTAATACGCTAACAGTTAAAGGTAGTGAGAAGTCTCCAAGGTACTTTGCGGTTTTGTGTTAATATTGGTGAACTTGCTTTAAAAGTGGAGTTCTAAAGTGAGTCGAGTTCTACCGTCATTTGCTTAGTCTCTTTCATTTATCATTCTTTTAGTGATTGACCTGATGTTGCTGGGCAAAGAACCATGGCTAGCTTGCAGATGTGCTTTGAGATCTTCAAACAGATACCATACCCTTTGTAACTACGTCTGTCTCTAAGGGTATTGTCAAAATTCAAATAACTCTACAATTACAATTACTCTACAATGGACTCCACAATTAATGAAAGAATTGAAGCAAAAACGTGCAAATGTTTACTGAATTCGAAGTGCTTGAAAGAAGAAGAGAGAAAAAGAAATTCTACTTTGCAAAACTATGGTCATACTGTTTGGTTCCTTGATATTTTTCTTCAGTCAGGCATATGATGTAATATTACTTGCCTGGGACTACCTTCTGCAAACAGGCTAGTCTGTTAAAATGTAGCCATGCTAATATCTTCACTGTCGTTTCTTGTACTTCTGGGAGGGTGAACACCAGTCCGTGAGTTTCCACTCAGCCTATGTATCTGGGGCCATATAGCCGTCATTAGAGTCTCAAGGTGGGTAGGAGTAATGTTTCCATCTATACTACTTTACAGATACTGTGGCTGCAAGATATCAAAATAACTAAAAATTACTAAAAATTAAGACAAAAACAGACACAAAACAATACGTACTATATTTCAATAAATATATCCTGTAAATCCCGAAATTCATAAACAGTAATGATGGTTTACAATCTTTTTTTCCTTCAAGGGAACTATCAAGCAGAGTAACATTGTAGTGTATAGGACATTTCATTGATATCTTGACTGACAAATGGAAATGATTTTTTCCCCTGGTCCAAGTGGTCAATAGTTAACCACACCAAACGCGTCTTAAGGGACAATCGTTATAAAAAGCAGACACCAGGTTACTAACTCAACTGTATGAAATTTTAATCCGCTTTTTCCTTTTCAACATTTAATAGATTCTCTTCTTTTTTCGTGTTTTCATTTGTTCTTTCCCTTAATTCTGCACGCTTGACCTTCACAAGCATCGTCACTGCTGTATACAACCACATTATCTACAAGATAAGTTTGGAAAGGAAGGCGTTATTATATTAACTAACATAAGCAAAATTGTTGGGTTGCCTCTCTTACTCGCAATCGTTTGTAGATAAGCCTTAATTAATACAATTAATCACCTGTGTAAAGGAGAATCAGATAGGGTCAAGAAAGTTTTGATTCCCTTTTGAAAAATATAGTTATGTCTGGTGGGAAATGACCAAAAATTTTGTTCCAAGAAATTTCTGACAGTACAACACAATGTCAAAGCTATGCCAAGTCCCAACCAAAAAAATTGAATCTTTCCAAAACACAAATGATGCCAGAGACGGGTAATGCCCCACACGAAAAATTATGAAATGCCCTAAATGTGACATGCAGTAAAAGCAGCTGGTTAATAAACATATTATACCATTAAAATAATCACTCAAATTGGGATATTTTATTCAAACATGATTTTATGCATAACACCTAAATATGTTGTTATTAACAGTCAAATTTGCTGGTAAATGTAATGTTTTTCTGCCACATGACTTTGAATGCTAGCATCTTCTTAAGTTGGCACGTTTATTCCATAAAAGTATAATTTTCCTGAAAGCCCAATGTAAGAAGGCCAGGCTATTGTCTGGATACATCTTAGTTTTTGAGCCAAAAAACTACATTCCAATGTTCCAAAGATCCATTCCTTAGTTACATTAGAATCTGTGTACAGAACAGTCCAAAGCTGTTGTAGTTTTAACCCATCATATTTAATCCAGATACTTTTAATGATTTATTCAATAAGAAAAAATAAGCACTGTCGTCCAATTGGAGGAAGATTAGTCGGTCCCTTGCGGATAATAATTCTTTTTTTCAAATGGCAGAATGCAAGGTGGCAAGTCCCATATGGAATCAGGAAATTCTGAACCCAGCTCTCAGATTTGCAGTTGTCAGAGAGTTCAATGAAGGAAATTATACCACACGCTTTTTCAAATACCTCTTTGATCGCAACATTGACCCCACCAAGATTAGTGAGTAAACTTCTGACAGTGGCTAGGGCATGTCATCAGGAAAAGTTTGGTTTCGAGGCAACACCAAATAGCATTGGTCTACCGCTCTGTAAATTCATTATAACTGCCATGATTTACATTTAAACATAGCTAATGCATGGAAACTGCCGGTATTTTGTTGGTTAATAAACCTACTCAATGCTGTAATTACATTTTTTGGTCTTCCTTCAAAGCCTCAGCTATTTCTGGAGAGAATTCAAGAGGAATGGGTTTACAACTGAAGAGGACAAATTAATGGGTTTGGGTAAAACAAAGAGCGTGAAGTGTCGCAAGGGTTTTGGCACTCTCTTGAGTAATGAATGTTTACATCTGGGAATATTTCGAGTCAGGGGTACCTACATAATAGGTCTGGACAACAAGGGATCGGAGGCCAGAGCTGGAAGCCATTGACTTAACCGACGTTATACTTAAACAGTTATTAATAAATGTAATAACATTCAATCATACCACAACTGGGGTGCACATATCTCTTTAACAGATACGTTTTTTATGCAGGTGACTGATAGGGCGTTGAATGGTAACAACATGGAGGTGGGGTGGTGGAGTCTACAGAACAACTGAACTTAAAGGAAAATAGTTAGTATACAAGTATTACTTGTTTTGCAAGATATAACAACTTATGATTAATACAACAGGGGATAATTAACATAAGAAATTAGCCTGCACCTTGTTCTATAATAATAACATCTATAGGGGTAATGATAGTGAAATTTAGTAAAACTTCAGCACCTTCTATAACTACTCTCAGGTTTTGTTTTCCTAAGGTCTGTGTACACAAAACAATCAGGCATGGGCATCCGAAGAAATGTTGGCTAGAAATCAAAATGGGGGTTTGCAGTTCCAAATGTAGCATGGAGGTCTATTTCAGAAATTTCAGAGTATTTTCAAAAATAATTTTTGGTGAAATTTAGACCACTTATTTGGAATTCAAAAAAACTGACTCAATTACAGCTATCATTATAGTTTGAACAGGATATAATATCAAAATAAATATGAATTTGATCGGTGCCGGGGGAAGGGGATGGTCAAACTAAAAGTGTATGTCTATTGTTATAGTTAAGTCGTCCTGCTGGTTCAAAAGCAAACGTAAGAAGGAGGTATGAAATTTGTCACCATCGGCAAACATAATTTTATGGGCGACCCCCTTAGCAAGTTTTACTACAAATAAAAAAACATTGTTCAAAGAACTCACTGTGCTGAAAGCTTAAGGACTTTTTGTTTTGGCTACATACAGGATCTAGGTGTGTGCAATTTACTGTGATTAGTTTAAAATATATTTGACCCTCTGAGCATGTTGTACATTCATATTCTGATCAGAATACCTTTTTCGTTGTTTAGGAAACCAAACTTTACATAATAATGCTTGACCTGGGATAAACAGCTGTCTTTCATGCGTATAACAAAACTACTAGATAGTTTCTATATAAATACCTTAAAACTGATATTTGATTTCGTAAAAAAACGAGGTTGAAATATTACGGAAATTATTTTGATAGAAATTGCACTGGTTCAGGGAACAGTAATAACAGGCTTGTCAGACTGGTCCCTGACACGCTATCTGAAATATAATAAGAAATTCTAATCGAAAAAATATAAAATGATTCCCAGTGGAAAAAATCAGTTTTTATAATCTAAATTATCTGTATGTGCTGTATGGTGCATTTTGATACATTGTTTACACAAGTGACACGACTTAATGTACTAGAGCAGTTAAATATAACCCAAAACAAAGTTTTACAAAACACTACCATAAGTTGATGGGTTTCATGATAAAGTAACTGGGATAAAAAGGCTGTTCCTAGATGTAAGCTTTATTTAGTACCCCAGTGCACAGGCACATAGCAAGGAAAGTGCAACGAATTACTATTAATATTACTTACTATGAGAACCGTACAGTTGAACAATATTGGTATTGATAGGACAGTAGAAATAAACAATCCTGTTGAATCAAAGTACTGTTCACTTGAGAATAATCTAAAAGAGAAACAAGATACGAAAAGGGATGCATGTACAGTTGTAAAAAGTACTATACAATAATAATAATAATAATAATAATAATAATAATAAACGTCCTGGGTATGACGTTAAAATGCATCCGGTTGTGGAGTTTCGACGTGGGCGAATGAGGTTACCCTTTGCCACAACTGCCTCCAGGTCACCCTTGGGCAAGGTGTAGCACCTGTTAGCCTACTCTGAGACCTTGAAATACCGGGTTGACGCCCGGCGGAGTAAAGTCTGTCCCTTTAACCACGTGGATTATAAATACGAGGTTGCGACTGGCGCGGAATATCCAGCTCCTCTTTTCAAATGAATAGCAGAAGGAAAAATAAATCATGCCGCATCACCCGTCGCGCGGAAAAACAAGGGGCGCGTGCCTCAGTGAGTGACCAGGCTGAGGATTTCGAAAAATCTGCTACTAGGTCTAACTCTTCTCAAAATCACAACCCATGTGGTCACCAGACCGGGAGTGCTCCTAATTCTGGCCCCTTGGGCTCACCACCTAAGAAAAATCAGAAAGAAAAAAGAAATAAATGGACAAGAGAAGAGAACAAGGAAGTTTTATATTGTTTTTTCTATGTTTTAGAGAATTCTGAAAATAACAATACCGAAGGTACTTTCCTAAAATGGTGTACGCGCAACAGCGAGAGTGACAAATTTGATAATCTAGACGCAAATAAACTGGCAAACCAAAGAAGATACATTATTCGTAATAAAAAACTAACTGATATTGAATTAGCACAAATTAGAGAAAAGGCTAGGTATGAGGCAAGGGGAGAAATTGTTGATGATGATGTCGAGAAAAGAGTGATCACGAATAATATTATTGTTGAAGATAATGGAGGGTTGATTAAAAATCGAGGTATTGTAAGGCCACAAGAAAATGAACTCCAAAATGATGTGGAAGTAAAGAATGGTAACGACGAGGCTGGTCGTCAGAAAAATGATACCAATCAAGAAATGGTTGTTTTATTGAAAGCAGAAATCATAGAGGAGTTATCTATTGTTAAGCACACTAAAATTACTGATAGGGAACCATTGATGAAAATTAGACGGACCCAGAAATTCAAAATTTTGTTAGCCTTGGGAAATGAAACCCTGAGTCAACTTTGCGAAGAAATAAACCATGAATTAACGGAACTAAATCAATTAATGTACGCAACATCTAAAGTCCTTCAAAACAAATGTGGCGTGAATGGTAAACGTAAAAGAAATAACAACAAACCAAAACCCTTTAAACCTTAATGACAAGTAAAGACAGAAAAGGAAATTGAAAACTTTAGAAAGGAAATCTCTCTTTACTTGATGAATTACAGAAAGATAAAGAATAAAGATCTGGAAAAGCTAGGAAAGTTATTAGAAAATATCACTTGAGAAATAAAGAACAGATACCTCCTATTAAAGAGAAGCTCAAACAAAAATTACAAGTTAAAGCCCAAAGACTACGTCTTACACTAAAAGAAACAATTTTTATAGACAAAACACGATTTTTGAAACAGATGCGAAAAAGTTCTATCGAGAAATTGGAAAAATGCCAGTTCTTGTAGAGGAAATACCATCGGAGGAACGGATCACCGAATTTTGGAATACCATCTGGGGTAATGAGAAAGGACACAATAAAAATGCTGAATGGATAAGAGACCTGGAAAGTAATTTTACTGACATCTCTGAACAACAATGGGACGATATAAGCGTCGATGAGACTACCAAAGCGCTAAAAAAGTCGCATAAATGGAAATCTCCTGGAATTGACCAAGTTCCGAATTTCTGGTTAAACACTTTAAACTCTTCTCATTCTAAGCTGGCTTCGAATTTTAATAGATTCATGACGGAAACAAATTCAACACCTAGATGGTTCTATCAAGGCACTACCTATTTACTTGCAAAAAGTAATGACACTGCAAACCCCCAAAACTACCGTCTCATTACTTGCTTGTCGACCTCCTATAAGTTGTTGACATCTATATTATCTGAAAGAACATATACACACATGGAGGAAAATAACATCTTTCCGATAGAGCAAAAGGGCTGCAAGAAAGGTTCCTATGGCTGCAAAGACCATCTTCTTATAAATAAAATGATAATGGAAAGTACGAAATCAAAACATCGAAACTTGAGTACTGCATGGATCGATTACAAGAAAGCCTTTGACAGTGTACCTCACTCGTGGATATTGGGTTGTCTTGAACTGTTTAATGTATCCCCTACCCTTATTAATTTTCTTAAAACATCTATGAAACTATGGGATACCAATCTTCTTCTTCCTCACTCTGATGGTGTCTTATCTTCCCTTGGTATGCGAATCAAAAGTGGAATTTTTCAGGGTGACTCTCTATCTACCCTGCTATTTTGTATGGCTCTGATACCTTTATCTCGATTATTGAGCGAAACAGCTTATGGATACAAAATCGATGAAAGTAAAATAAATCATCCCTTTTACATGGATGATCTGAAACTTTATGCTTGTAATGGTGGAGAACTTGAAGGACTGTTAAAAACAGTAAAAGCATTTAGTGATGACATAGGAATGGAATTTGGGTTGGACAAATGTGCAAAAGCTACATTTAAGCGCGGAAACTTAGTTAACACCAACAACATTGATCTTGATGGCGACACAGTTATCATGGAACTCGACCAAGAGGGGACGTACAAATACCTAGGAGTCAACGAAGGAGATGGAATACAACACTCACAAATGAAAGAGAAGATCATAAAAGAATGTATACGCAGAGTTCGGTCGATCTTGAAAACAGAATTGAACTAAAAAAATAGAATAACAGCAATCAACACCGTAGCGATACCAGTAGTAACATATAGTTTTAAAATCATCAATTGGAACCTTAGTGACCTCCAAAGACTAGACGCCAAAATTAGAAAACAGTTTACTTGTTACAGGATGCACCACCCAAAATCGGACATAGACTGGTTATATGTTCCTAGGGTAAAAGGAGGTAGAGGATTGATACAGTTAGAGCTCTCATATAAAACTTCCACTATAGGGCTTTGTCAGTACTTGGACAATGCGGACGATTGGAAGCTCCAGTTGGTGAATGTGCATGAAAACTCTAAGAAACTCCACTCTGTTGTCAAAGAATCCCACAAATGTTCTCGGGAACTAAATCTTGAAATTGANCATCAATTGGAACCTTAGTGACCTCCAAAGACTAGACGCCAAAATTAGAAAACAGTTTACTTGTTACAGGATGCACCACCCAAAATCGGACATAGACTGGTTATATGTTCCTAGGGTAAAAGGAGGTAGAGGATTGATACAGTTAGAGCTCTCATATAAAACTTCCACTATAGGGCTTTGTCAGTACTTGGACAATGCGGACGATTGGAAGCTCCAGTTGGTGAATGTGCATGAAAACTCTAAGAAACTCCACTCTGTTGTCAAAGAATCCCACAAATTTTCTCGGGAACTAAATCTTGAAATTGAAAACGACAAAGATTGCTAGTGAAGCAAAGAAAAACGCTAAAAATTTGGGGTTCAAACATCTCGAATCACGGTGGCAAGAAAAGTCTCTCCATGGACAGTTCGCAGCTCGGGTCAATAATGCTGATGTAGATACCGTTGCAACCCACCAGTGGCTCCGAAACTCTGGACTGAAAGCGGAAACGGAAGGCTTTATTCTTGCTGCCCAGGATCAAAGCTTATTAACAAGAAATTATCAGGCAAATGTCTTGCACAATGGTGCAGATCCAAAATGTAGATTTTGCGAAGAATAAGTGGAAACAATTGACCACCTTGTCTCTGGTTGTTCTATTTTAACTCCAGGGGAGTATAAAAACAGACACGACAGAATTGGACAATACTTGCATTGGAAAATCTGCAACCACTTTTCTATAAACATTAACACTAACTGGTATGAACACCATCCCGAACCTGTTACAGAGGGGCAAAATTTTACAATTCTCTGGGACTTCCCAATTCATACTGATAGCACGATACAGGCCAACCGCCCTGATATTGTCATTAAGGATAGGCAAAAAAACACCTGCCTCCTCGTGGACATGAGTGCACCATCAGATAGAAATGTCTCCGCCAAAGTGTTTGAAAAACTTGCAAAATATAA
>RDPX01000236.1:67854-83220 GCA_003991215.1 Morbakka virulenta | reverse complement strand
GACAAGAACAATCAAATAAGATTTGACAAGAACAATCGTCATACAACTAAAAAATGCCTACAACAGCTTTCTGATGCAGACACCAAACGTTTCCAGAAACTGTGTACATTTACTGGGTTCACTGAGATTACCACTGTTTGCCTCTTCTATTTTTTCTTTTACGTCATCACTGACATCTCAGGGAGCTGAATCCTAAACTAAGAATTGGTTTGACAAAAAGGAAAATCTTTCAAAAGAACGTCGATCCAGTATCTGACGCCTCGTTTATTCCACTACTAGGCGACACTTAAACAGTGACACCAAGTACGAATCTCAGTTCTTCCACAAATTTCTTGGTCGAGTTGACTAGCTATGCCTTCATCTTCGAAATCAAATGTTGTGTAAATCTGTCCGGTCTGTAGTGTTTACTGGGGCACCTTTTAAATTTAAGATGTTGCTAAATTTGGGGGCTTTTTTTCTAGCCGGAGAGCACATAAAAATGAAAATACTGCGCTGTTTCTTAACCTACAAAATATATACCGCCGTTGTTTATAAGACCCCGGTTAAATTCAACACGCTCAACTGGCAGATACCCACTTCTCTCAAAAAAGAATATGACATATAATTGAAGAAATATGGTAGTAAAAATCTTGACTGATGCATATTTTTGTGGAATAAAGTCAATTAAAATAATATTCCACACCAAAGGGAAGACCGCAACTAAGTACAATGAAGTAATCCACAAAATGTTCGTTAAGTAGAAAAGAATTCCGGACTGTTTATGTGATTTTGTATATGATTATAATAAATTTATCTTCAGTTCTGTTGCCTACGAACTTTTTAAAAAATTTTTTTTATTTTTGTTTTTAATGTCTTTTTCACCCAGTAATTGGGGCTCAGACGGTGCCCTTCACAGGGACTTGGATTTGGCAGTGAGGAATTTCTTGGCCGGATGACCTTCCTGACGCCAACCAATGGCTTTTTCTTTTGTGAATTTCCAAAGTCGCCCGCTCGGGGAATCGAACCCGGAATTCTTGGTTACGGTGCAGTGCACTAACCATTAAGCCACGGCTCCATTAACACAAATAGTTACAATCATTAAATATTTTCAGAAGACAAAAAATAGTACGATCGTAATAATACTGAAGATAAACAAATACGAAAAACAGGTGTCAAATTTAAGCAATGCAAATACTTATACATGTATTTGGGTGTGTATACATACGTATATGATACAAGAACAATTTCAAACCAAGGAAAAATAAAAATTCCAAGCAAATTCAAGACATCTTCTGGGGATGCTCTTGGAAACCCATATCCGAAATTCATAAGTAACATGTATTCTATATTAACCTTTAATAAATAAAGTTATGAATTAAACGCTATTTAGCATAAATACTCACGCTGGTAATAACGATGGGACAAAAATAATTGGTGATAGTAATGACATTAATTATGAAGACAAAGGATAATGGTAATAGCTTTGTTAACGATGTGTAATACAATTTTTGTAATAAGCAAGTGGTCAAAGGCAAGTGATGTTAAGAATGAATTTCATAATAATTATGTCCAGGTAGAAATTTCGTGGAGCTTAAACACCTGAGTAAATAAATAAGTTGCCAGGAACTTACTGTAATCGCTTGCTTATTTTTACATAAGACATAGACACAAACAAACATACACATCTCTTTATCGATCCTAATTTTCTTCAGGTACGTTTCCATACCATCTTTTTTGCTTTTATTGCACAGTAGCAAATAAATATCTGGTTATCAGATTAAAATCTGGCATACTTACGGTAGAACAATCTGGGCCATTGTAGTAACAAACTGCTGACCAACCATGATAATAATGAGTTGAACGGATAATTCGAGAAAGCAGCCTCCATCAGCACATCCTTCCAAGCGGTACGACGCTTTCGTAAAGCGTGTATATTGGCCAGGTTTACCGACAAAGAGCGGACCCTTAAAAAATGCGACGTAAAATACAGATGAATACGTATTCACAAATTGAAACCAAAACATTTTAATTGTAAAGCTGTCTTCGTAATCTGTCAGAGTTCTTGGCGTTTCCCAATCTGTAAGTATCTTAGCAAGTTTGGAATAAACAATCCTTAGTGCAAAAATGACCAATAGATTGATAGTAGCGGCTGACCCTGAAACAATAATCTTTGCATTTGTTTGTACAAGTGACTCTTTTCTTGCTAAAAGGATTGTGTAGACAACCGCACGGTAAACAATAACACCAAACAAACTAGCAATAACAAGTGCAACAAAGAAAATTACGACACCCATGGCACCACCATATCGAACTAATTTTTGTCGCTTTGGCATAAAAGGTTCCATTTTTTGGTTAACCGGATTTAGGCGAAATCTGGTCGCTGTTCTAATATATTCCGGGCGTGGCTTTTCTTCCTCTTCTTCATAGCCTCTTGTATGCCATTCATAGGCAATCGACGCTTGTTTTCGCTTCCAAAACTCTAAAAAGAGTGTGGCCCAAAAAGACATAAATGTGGCGAAGAATAAGGTGGCCTCATTATCAAAGAAGTAGCTTACAATCGTATAGGTACAAGAATTTTCACTAAGTAAGAAATATGAACAGTATTTATCACACAGGGGGCAGTGATAAAAAGAGTTATTTTTCGACTTGTCACAGATCTCTTTTCCGGGTATTGAGGTAAATGCTGAAACTACACCATAAGCAAAACATATCACCCCGACGAGAGCTGCTGGAATTAAGAAGGTGGTGTAAAATCCAAGCCAGCAAAAGTAGAGCCCTATCTTTTCGCCAAAATAGTTCTTAATAGCTTCAATTGGTTGGTATTTGAAAATTCGTCGCCAGCTTGCCCAATCTTTCGAAAGCTTCCGCCTCATATTGTGAGACAGATCATGATCTGAACCCTGTAACGGGCCCAAGTGTAAAGGATAAGCATCTGAAAAGGCCCCAGAATGAAGAAGCTCTTCTATTCCATCTTCAGCCATTGTACAAATGTGATGAAGCAATCTGTTTCTCTCTGAAAATGTGAAGAACTTATCTTCTGTATACCAGTTTCTAAAATCGCTCAGACGTTCTTTATCAAAAGGTTCTACAAAATAGCACTTTTCTTCTTTGAGTGTTGCATCTTTGATCATGAAAGGGTCATGCTTTTTGAACCAAGTGACAATAGAGGGCAAGTTACGTTCCATTACCCCTTGTATTAATATATCACTTTCTTTTGTCTCTTTCTTCATCTGAAGGTCCTCTGCTGCATCACAAAGAGCATCAAATTGACCATGCAGTTTCCATATTCGAACCAACTCTCCACTCTAAAATTGTAAAAACAAAAATTGTCGTTACATGTGGCTGGTTATTAAAAAAAAAAGAAAAGTTTCTGATAATAGTGGTCTGGTGCCATTCTGTGGGGAATATCTTTTTTCAAAGTCACTCAATGCTTTTAAGGCGTACACTGCACAGAGCACCGAAGAGTGTGATTTAACACTTTACAAATAAAGATGCCTATCATCTGGCAAATGTTTTAAATATGCAGTCCATAACAAACTCCAAAAGCTTGAAAGGTCTCTGGAGTTCCCATAATTTCATATTGTTATTGCTACTTTAAAAATACTACATTGTGCCTTTAATCATTATGATGTAACAATTTCTTTCATTGCCAGCTATATTATTATTATTATTATTATTATTATTATTATTAATAATAATAATAATAATAATAATAATAATAAACAAAAGTCATAAACATTTCTGGGGTTTTTTTTCATACAGCCTTTTTACAAATTTGTTATACTTTTTATAGTTTGCAGTAATATGACAATCAACTTTTAATTTTCGTGTCAATGATGCTTTTACTTCCTTGTCATAATTATTTTATACTCTTTGTAATATGTCAATCGTCCCTTTTATGTTCATGTCATGTCCCAAAGGACCTTTATCTGCCCCAGGTCACTGGGGTGACCCGGTAGGTAATTGTACTGAAACTCATACGTAAAGAAATGCTTCATAATAATAATAATACTGCTACTAATACTAATAAAATGATGATGATGATGATAATTATAATAGTAATAACAATAATAAAAAATAATTATCCGATATCAGGCATGTATAACTGTCCAAAAGGTCCATGATAAAGAGCTTAAAATTAGGCCGTGGAATTTCAGAGTTCATGGAAGTTCTCTGTTTCCTATATCACGCTTAACTCCTTTTTCTGCGCTGCTTTCGCTTATGTCAAACCCTAATTCATCGCAGACATCAGATTCAAAATTTTGCCAGTTCATACGGTCTTCTGCGATCTTTCCTCAGGTATTCTGTACACCTACACGCTTCAGAATGTCTTTAATGGTGTTCTTATACCCAAGCTGAAAACATTTTCCCTAAAGCTTCCCATAGGAGATTATGCAGGCTGAATAGGTACTGTTATTTGTTCATCAAGTTACTGTCTATGAGGAAGTAATTTCCAAATTACCTTAAAGTTTTACTCTCTTCAACCTGTTCACCGTAGAAGATGGAAGTGGAGTAATTGAAGAGGGGATATATATGGGGTTTCGGTAAAATATTGATCAAGAAAATATAATTACACAAAAAGTCAGAATAGTGGCTTCCCCTTCGTTTGGGCTTTACCGTTATTTCTATACATGACAATAGCACTTTCCAATGACATTGTCATGTTATACTATATCAAATAATCACAACTCGTTCACATGTTAATGAACCAAAACATTAAGTAGTGAATTAATATTGACTACATTTAATATGCTACATTTTCAGTAGGCATTCGGTGTACATCCTTGCGTCACCAATACTATCAATGAAATTCTAAAAAAAAAGATCTGGGATATTCTTTATTATTTACATGCAAAATATCTGCCAAGTCATAATAGCTTAGACTCACATCTATGGTCAGTTTATGACCTTAAAAAAAGTCATACAGAACTTGGTATTCTACATTTAAAACTTATGTTAACAAAGTACTCTTAACAGCCATGTCAATATCTAATCTGAGTAAAATGTATGTAGGCGTATGCGGTAGTTACATCTTTCAAGAAATAGTGTCTAACAGTCGTCGTGTTTCCCCAGGCTTACTCGTCCTATAAGTAACGAGCACCTCTTTTTTACATTACAATCACTCCTTACAAGATCTGAAGGGCAGTCCTTGCTGATGAGGTAAAAATATTGTTTTCTTTTTATTATTATTCTTTATTACATTTATTATATTTTATTTTGATATTCTATTTCTTTTCCAATTTTATCCATGAAAACTGATACAAATGCAATTTCTGCTACTTATTGAGCAAACATTGCCTATAAGCAGTAGTGAGACTCGAGCTTGGAACCTCTTGAGCTTGAATAAATAATACATATATTAATATACGTCTCCATATTATCTTCAGGAGAATCTTAATTCTGTTCGAAGTACTTTTGGGAACCTACCATGATATCCCAAATTACTTCGTTTCACTGGAGAATCATTAACACTTTACTTCGATAAGTACAGATGAACAAGAATTCCAAGAAACATGAAAACAAAAATAATAAGTATTTTTACTTTTTCAAATTTTGAAGTGTATAGTATATTGTACATTACTATCCTGAAGTACTAAATGCCCTTCTGGGACTGATATTGTTGTTAGTTGACCACCAACATAAAAACAGCTAAATAAGTAAGTCACTTCCAGGTCACCCCATCACCAACAATTCATGAATCAGACTGGTATCGTTTTAATAACGATTGCTTTACTACGGCAAAGTTTCAAAATTCAAAATTCAAGCAAACAAGGTGCACACCTTTAATGTTAAAAAACTTTTAAGGCATTGTGGGAAACCTCCTTTACGCGTAGCAATTACGTAGTCTCATTCATTTATTAATTTAGTAACATGATTCAAGTTATTTTTCTTTTTCATCGCTACAGAGCTATTGGTTGAAATATATTTCATTTACGCAAATTCATTGTTAGAGAATTTACCAAGTAGATACACCTTTCCTGTTTACTCATTTTTTATTGGTTCGTTTATTCATGAGACATTGACTATTAATGTGTATTAAGGTATATTAAGGGGTATTGAAGTAGAGAACTTTAGAGAAGAACGAGTGTATAGACATACCGTACATGATGGAAGGATAAGAGGCATATTAGTCAAAATCAGAGTGTTTTCTTGGTGGAGTCTTCTCGGTCTTCATAATTGAATCAGCATTTAGAATATTGATCTCAGTTTATACAACGGGCATTATTGAAAAATATCCAAAACAAAGGAAGCAAAAAAACTGAATTTGCTCAGTGTGGATTATACTTCTAAATCACAAGTGGAAGAAGAAATGTTAGGGTTAAAGAATAGTATCCAAGAATTCACCAATGATACATCAATTCCTGTGGCAGATAGCCATAACAAGCTTAGATTGTAGTCTTATTTTGGATTTTCAAACTCAGTTATAAGTAATGGCAAACAAAACAGATTGCACGGGGCAGCCTCAATTCGAATTCAAAATTGCAAATTCAAAATCATGCAAAACAACATACTTCCGTTTCAGAAACTGCTGTGCAAGTACTTTGAGCGAATTGAGTTTGTAACGTTTAGAAATCCGACTACACAGACTAAAAATGGCCAAGCAGAATTAATGTAAACTAACTAGCGTATTTAGTCTTAAAATATAGATCAGATCAGCTTCTACACCGTGTCTGTTGAAAGTTGCAGTTAAACTAATTTTTTTAACGAAAAGCACCAAAACAAAGATCAATTTTTAAGCTCACATATCTTGGAATAAAATAACAAGAGAATAACAAGAAAATAACAAGAGACAAGATCACAATATTTTCCTTGAAATCGGTACAAAACGTCCAAATTGGTACTATCAATTTACATATCTGTATTGTGCAAAGCATATACTAATAAGGAATATTGCTGCTTCTCAGTCCAGTAAAACATACGATGTATAAATCATTTACTGTACTCCCCACAATTTCCAAAGAACACTCTTTCAGTACCTCAAACTCCTTCTTCTTCTTTCTCTTTCGGCTGGTCCCGTCAGGGGTCGCCACAGCGGATCATGCATCTCCATTTAGTACGGTCCTCAGCGTCCTCTCTTCTCACTCCCAGCGCCCTCGTGTCCTCTTCAATTGCATCCATGTAACGTCTCCTTGGTCTTCCTCTTTTCCTTCTCCCAGACAGATGCATCTCTAACATTCTTCTTCTGATATAGTTCTCTTCCCTTCTCATCACATGTCCAAACCATCTACGTCTTGCCTCTCTTTGTTTCAATCCTAATCTTCTAGCATGTGCTGTTCCCTTGATGTACTCATTTCGGATTTTGTCCAGGCGTGTGACCCCAAGCGACCACCTCAGAATTCTCAATTCAGCCACTTCCAACTCACCTTCCTGTTTCTTTGTTGTTGCTACCGTCTCAAGCCCATACAACAAAGCTGGTCTCACTACTGTCCTGTATACTCTTCCTTTCACTTTTGGTAATAGCCTTCTGTCACACAGTACTCCCATTACCTTTCTCCACCCATTCCATCCTGCCTGTATTCGCTTTTTCACTTCCCTGNGATGTACTCATTTCGGATTTTGTCCAGGCGTGTGACCCCAAGCGACCACCTCAGAATTCTCAATTCAGCCACTTCCAACTCACCTTCCTGTTTCTTTGTTGTTGCTACCGTCTCAAGCCCATACAACAAAGCTGGTCTCACTACTGTCCTGTATACTCTTCCTTTCACTTTTGGTAATAGCCTTCTGTCACACAGTACTCCCATTACCTTTCTCCACCCATTCCATCCTGCCTGTATTCGCTTTTTCACTTCCCTGTCGCATCCCCCATCATACTGCACTGTGGATCCTAGGTACTTGAAGTCTTTAGCCTTTGTGACATCTGATCCTTGCATAGTTATTCAATATTATATATATGTATTATAAATATCTCAAATTCCATCCCTTGGTAAATAAGACTTGCCGGGGTTAAGTGACTTTACCTCTATGGGTTAGCGAGAGCTAAGTAAGTTTCTTTCCTGTCTTGTACAATAGCCTCTCCAAGCTCTTAGCTTTATTATCCAAAACAAGTGTAACACAAAGGTCTCTCTATTAAAAAACATCTAGGGTGCTAGATTGAGTACATTTGAATTTAAAAACTGCGGTATAATGCATAGCAGCTGTACCCTACACTTCCTATTACTTATTTACGTATACCGATCTGTTCCAAAAGGTACTGTTTTTGGCGTTTTAATCATTGCTATTAAAGTTCATTTAGTTTTCAAGTCATGACAATTTTCTCTCACGTTGCTCTGCCTTATTTTCTGGTGAGAATCGAGTTGTCATATCAAGTTACTCGGGTATGGTTTTCACAATAAAATAAAGCAGGTGATTTCGTGTAAATTTATTACTTTAAAAATTTAATATTGCCGATCCAAGAAATGTTTAATATTGTTTAATTCAATGTATATCTATTTTAAGGCCCTCCGTATTCCAATGACACATGCTTAATCCTGCCTCTTAGTCCCTAAAAACAGCTACCGTAGATTTAATGTAAGCTATGAAATGGTTAAATAGCTTACCCAATAACTACTTTGTATTGGTTTGGATTAACAGAACTCTGTCCAATTTCTTAAAAATCTTGGCTAGGTGAACAAAATCTACTTATTACTTCTCCAGTATTATTGTGTTTTGTATTAAAACACCGGGTTCAGACTGAAAAAAGTTGTCAAGAAGATTACAAGTGTCAAACACAATCCCCATAAAAGATTTGGACAGTTCCTGTTGTCTCATTTAAAGCTTTGCAGGGGGTCAGACGCCACTCTACCACGTCCGGTAGAATTGGTAATACTTTGTTGTTGCTGGGCGAATGGCAAACGGGAAATGGTTGTCGTATTCAAGTACCATCAAATCTGTTATTATGGAAATGTCCGTCTTAAAAGAAATAATCGTCATATGCAAATAGTGCTTGGACTCTTTGATTCTGTGATACTGTGACCTGCAATGGTATAATGGTTTTCAGTAAAATCCAAGATAGCGCAGAAAATAAAACAAAGTCTTCAAGAGAACTTAAGATTAAAAAAATTCCACAATAAAACCAAGTCTGTGAAGCGTATGGAGGGTGTATACTAGAGATAAGCCAGAAATCAGTGCGAGAAAGCGACCATACAATAAATCCTAAGAATCTTTGATGCTAATAAATTAAGTTGTAAAAGGCGAAAATGTTTGATATTTTGCTCATGAAGATGAACAACAGAGGAGTTTATCAAATGACACCCTAACCCTTAAAGATTAAGGACATGCAAAGGCTTTTTTGTTGAAGTAAGATGGAAGAGATTAATTGGAGAAGACGATACTTCGAAAATAAAAGTGAGTGACATATATTACAAAGATTTTTGTGAAGTCGACGTTCTAGTAACTGGAGGCATCTTGTTTATATACAAAGCTATCCAAACTTTACTTGGTTGTCTGCTAACAAAAGGACAGTAATACAAAACGAAAAAACCATTGGTCTGTAAGGCTTCTAAAGGGTTTCTTTAGAACGAACGATTCATGACTGAGAAAGGTAGAACAACTTTGCTCCTTAAGGAACAAGATTTATCACTCGCTTAACATTGGCATATTAACCCTAGATCCTCACAAGACGACGACAAGATGAAGCAGAAAGGGAACATATGACCAAATATTCTACGATGGAATATCATTGAGTTAAGCGGGAAAAGGTCAAACTCTCTTTGCCAAAAAAATTAAAAACTTCAAGAAAGCTCTTAATAGTAAATAAAAAAAAATTCTTTACTGCTATATAGGGTTTTTAGAAAAGCTCAAACTTTTATGAGAAAAATATACCGGAACAACAAAGGCAAAGTCATACATGCCAGAACAGGCCCAAAGTGGACACTACCTGTAACACGGGTTCGAGAAGGGTGTGCCATACTTGGTTTTCATTAAAGGAAAACTGGATAGTGAAAAGCACAAGGAGACATTTAAAAAGTGGCATCCAATGGAGGTTAATAACAAAGAACGAACATTAAGTCACGCAGATGACACGGTTAGAACATTGTCTTGACACAAAGGCATAAGGGCATAAGACTAATAGCCTGAACCCCGTAGCAAGGTAGAAAATGACACTATGTAAGTCGCTGTGAACGTCTTGTAATTAGTTTCCATAATAAGCAACATTAGTAAGGCTGACAAAGGCTGATAAAGGCTGATAAAGGCTGACAAAGTTTTAACCTATTTAAATATTACTTAATAATAATAATAATAATAATAATAATACTAATACTAATAATAGTAACAGCAATAACAATATTAATAACAGTAACAATAATAATATTTAAAAAGATGTCATAAAAAAACCCCAACCACAGCAGTGTTACCATGCATGTCCAGTACAACTGATTGGATGCTTCAATTGGTTTACCAACAAGAAACCACTAAAAAATTCATTCTGCTATCAAAGAGACCAGACAATATGAAAACGAGTTAGAATGTATAAATAAAAACATCCAAAATCTAGACCCTCTACCGATAAAGCAAGCACAACTTATCAAATAGGGTGCCAAAAACATGGACTTGAAGAAATTAGTGAGAAATGGATGCAGAGACCTCTGCACGGGAGGTTTAGTTTAGTAGTCAGCAAGCTGATGTTGATCAAATAGCAATCCATCAGTGACTAAGGAGCTCTAGACTGAAGACAAAGAGAGAAGGATTCATTCTAACTGCACAACATCAATCTCTCTTTACAATAAACTATCAAGCAAACATTCTAAAGAGCGGCACTGATGCTTTCGGTTTTGCGGTAAATTCAATGAGACAGTTGATCATCTTGTTTCGGGGTGTTCGGTCTCAGCGCCAATTGAGTATAAGAACCGCCATGATAGAGTAGGCCAATACCTTAGAACTGATTGCCAAATGTCACCACATGAACAAATTCCTCCTCGCTAATGACAAATCAAAAGACTAACATATTTAAACAGTATTAACAACCAATTATGTCCTGTTGTTCTATTTTTACCTATTGTTGTAGTTATGAATGGCCTGTAAAAAATATATATATATATATATATATGGTTTTTGTAACGTTTTTTAACCAGTATAGCCGATGAGTGTAAGACACGAAACTTTAAGTTCTATACACAAGTTTTGAGTTTTTTCTTTTACCTTGTATATTCGCTCTGGATTTCCATCGAGCACTGTAAATGGTAGCAGAAGAATTCTATTATTTTTGTTTGATTGTTTACTTAGTTAAAGACTTGAAAGAAAAATACTGTCTTTTAATTGATAGAAGCATTTCTATAGATCCAAACATTGCCTTAAAGGAATCCCAGAAGCTCAGCAAATATAAAGGCCTTGAGATATAAATTGGTAGAATATGATCACTTGAAGCTACTACAGTTCCAGTTATTACAGGGACTCTGGGAATGATTAAAAAGGCATGAATCCCTAGTGATCCTCAGTTACAAGAGGTTCAAAAGATTGACCTAACAAGTAGTGCACATATCTTACACAAGTCGCTCTCGAAAACAAACATACATTTCACCCGATATCCCAGTAATCACAGGATTTTTTTCTTTCATTTCTATCAATTTATTCAATTAGAATTTGTATATCTTTTGCGGTGGTGAAAAAACAAAATCTCAAACCCGCTACTGGGCTAAGGAGACTGGGGTCTTCCGGTAAGTAGTTGTAATTAAAAGCAAATAAAACGAAAAAAGTAATATTAATAACAATAATAATAACAAAAATTATAATAGATAAAACAGTTATAAAATTTCTGAAAGGTGAAGAATACAAGTATTTAGGTGTATTGCAGGCAGATGAAGTGCAAGTAGAAGAGATGAAAGGGAAAGTGTGAAAATAAGAGAAAAGTGAGAAAGATAGTGGAGACAAATTTGAATGGGGGAAATGTCTTTTTTGTTTTAGTTTTAACGTCATTTTCCCCCAGCAATTGGGGCTCAGACGGTGCCCTTCAGAGGGACTTTGATTTGGCAGTGAGGAATTTCTTGGCCGGATTCCCTTCCTGACCCCAACCAATGGCTTTTTTCTTTGTAAAGTTCCTCCTCGCCAACTTGGGGAATCGAACCCGGAACTCATGGTTACTGTGCAGTTGCACTAACCATTAAGCCACGGCTCCTCAAGAACAAAATGAGAAAAAGAAGAAAATGTCATTAATGCGTGAGCTATTCCTGAAAAGCGATATTCGGCTGCTTTTCTAAACTGAAAAAAGGCCGAACTTCATGAAAGGGATCGAAGAGCAAGGAAGCTCTTAACTATGCACAAGGGACTCCAATCAAGGAGTAATGTCGATAGATAATATATACCCAGGAAAGAAGGTGGAAGAGGATTAATGAGCGCTGAGGATACTGTTAATCTCTCTTTAATTAGACTAAAAGGATATATATATATATATATATATATATGTCGAAGGAAGCAAGGAGAAACTCTTAGCTGCAGCTAGGGGTGATGCTGATAATAAGGATGCTGAAACAGAAAATAAGTTTAAGAGGAGCAGACAAGAAAGAAAACCCAGCCGGAAAGAGGAAATGTTCCATTGCCAGTTCACCAGACAAACTGAGGATGCGGCAGATAAATATCAATGGTTGTTGCTGAAAGGAGGAGGCCTGAAGAGAGAGACCAAGACCCTCATTATGGCAGCTCAAGAACAGGCAGTGAGAACAAACTTAGTGAAAGCAAAAATTGATAAGACTCAACAAGATTGCCAATGTAGGATGTCACAGCTTAAGAGAATGTAGTAAAGTGGCAAAAGGAAAAAAAATGCAGACATAACTTGGTATGAATAAAAAAAACATTGGGGCATGTGCAGGAAATACGGTCTTGAAATAAATGAAAAATGGTATGAACACGAAACGCAAGCCATATGCAAAAATGAAGGGTAAAATATTTTATGGGACTTTTTAATACAAACAGACCATGTTGTTGAAGCAAGAAGACGCGATATGTTTACAGTGGACAAGAAAAACAACAAATGCCAGATTATAGACTTTGCTGTTCCATACAATACCAGGATTGATGAGAAAGGAAGCGAAAAAAAATTGAAATACCAAGACTTGGCAAGGGAACTGAAAAAACTCTGGAACAGAATAGTGAAAATAATCCCAGTTACAATTGGAGTGCTAGGAACAACACCAAAAGCATTGACAAAAAAACTGGAGATTGGGATAGCTACCAGAATTGTAGAATTGCAACAGACCGTGTTGCTACACTCTGCCAGAATCCTCCGACGAATGTTTGAGATTCAAGGAAACATGTTTTTACCAAAATTCAAGAAGATGAACCCACTGATCAATTCAAAAAAAACAACACCATTACTTGAAATCAGTGTGTAACAGAGAGATAATAATGATAATAATAATAATGATAATAATAGTAATAATAATAATAAAAATAAATAAAAAATAGTTATTAATTATTATTAATTAATTATTAATTAATAAAAATACAAAAAATAGTTTTAAATAGTACTGCTCATATCCTTAGAACCTTATCCGTCTGATAAAGGATCAATGACTCCTAAAATCATATACTGTATCATGAGGTTTTCACTTTTATTTTCATTCCAAATTTAAAAATTTTTACCTGGTAATTTTGTACTAAATATATTTTTTCCACATTTTTTATATTTTTACCTTCTATACGATTTCTTATACACATCTTAATACCTTCAAACATAAAAAAAGAGAAATATTAAGGAAACATACATGCACGAATGGCTTGGTACCCTAGATTATTGGTAATAATTAGTGCTATAAAGCCGTCAAACAAAAGTACCTATGTAAGAAAAATTAATAGTAATAATAATAATAATAATAATGATAATTATAATTAATAATTTACCGACGAGCACTCAGTAGTTCTCAGTGAATACCGGGATGATATCCGGCGGTTCCTCGTACTGGGCTGATGGGATCATTTGGCAGGCTAAGTAGGGTAGTGACACCTGGGGTAGAGTGCTTGTGAGTAATGGCCCGCTGGTGCCCGCACCTTAAACTGCGGGGAACGGCACACTCCAGGGTGTGTTGTTAGGTGGTGTTGTGGCTTTAGTCGAGGTTCCCATCAGCTCGTCGTCTCAGATACAGAGACTCACTCATAACCATGATGAATGTAATTACAGAAAATACGTGCCGCATCGGTCGTCGCGCAAACAACCAAGAACCGCGATCAAATGTGGGAAACCAGGCACAGATCGATAAGTATACTACTGGAACTGAGCGTAGAAGAAAGGCCTACAGCACTGAAGAGAACAGGAGTATCATGGGTGTTTACTATGCCAGCGACCCAGGAAGAAGGGGATACAGAAAGAGAATGCACGAATTGTGGGGGGAAAGAGGTGGATCTAACATCACGGAACAGAGGTTGGCTGATCAAGTGAGAGTGATAAGATCGAAGGGATGGTTTACATCAGTTGAGTTGGATTCAATCAAGAGAGCAGAGACCGAGGGGGCAAGTCAGGAAAGGGCAACTGGTGAGGCGGAACATCAACCGGTTGAATCAGTATCCATGGTAAGTGATCGAGATGGGGACAATCATGTGCAAGAGCCATCTTCAAATGAAGGAGTGGTGCATGATGTTGTTGCAGAACAGATACGAATTCTGAGGGAATGTATAGTCAACAACCGGGAAAGGCTACCCAATTTACGTCATGTAGACAGGGCAGCACTGAGAAAGGAAACAGCAAGAATCAATGAAAGTATGCAGAATGTTAGGATTGGCAATCTGCAGGAACTGAACTGTACGATACTTGCTGGTGCAAAGATTGTGACTGAGAAGTTTGTGAAACCGCATAAGGCAAGAGGGGATGTGAATAAACCGGCATGGCAGAGGCGACTTGAAGAGAAGGTGAACATCTTGCAGGGTGATATCAGTAGAATAATTGAGTTCTCAAAGAGTGAAGCATCCGACCCAGCTAGAAAGAAAATAGAGAAGAAATACAAGATACGAGTCAAGGGGTATAACACCGTGTTAGAGGAGCTAAAGTAGAGGTTGAAAGCCACTAGCAAGAAAATCCGGCGGTACCTGGAAAGGATACGGCAGTTCCAAGAGAACCGATTGTTCCAGAACAATCAGAGAATGTTTTATAGGAAACTGGATGGAACTAAACCAGCTGAAAACCAAGAGCCAACCTCACCTGATAGAGACGAAACCAGAGAGTTTTGGGGAAACATCTGGAGCCAACCAGTTAAGTATAGAGATGATGCCCAGTGGATAAGACAAGTTGGAACTGACATGATGAAGACCAAAGCTGAAGACATCAGTATCACAGAGGATGAGATCCGGAAAGCTGTTGCTAGAATGCCCAACTGGAAGGCGCTTGGACCAGATGGGGTACAGGGGTTCTGGATCAAGGTCTTTGACTCTCTGCATGGACGAATGACAGAACTGATGATGGAATGCTTGGAAACGGAAACAGCT
>RDPX01000236.1:28318-41614 GCA_003991215.1 Morbakka virulenta | reverse complement strand
TATTTTCGAGTTCCTTTCTTTACCATACTAAGGGCTCCTACAATTTTCCTTATTATTTTCGTTCTCAAGTTCCACATCCGACTGACCTCGATTTCTAAGTCTTTATATTTACTAAGCTTTTCAAACTCCTTGGCAGTGATGTTGTTGTGGGATGGGACACTCATATCAATCATCTGGCACTGCTTCGACAATTTATCCTTTCCGACAATGTCAGGTCTGTTAGCCTGAATCGTTCGGTCATTCTTATTGAGAAATCCCATAATATGGTTTCTTGTGGTATGTCTATTACTGGTTAGGGTTGGTGTTCGTACCATTTTTCAAAAATTTCAATTCCATAGTAGCTACACACTTTCCAATGAATATACTGACCTACACGGTTGTGCCTATTAGTATACTCGTTTGGCGCTAGGATTTGACAACTGACACCAAATGGTCAATCGTCTCGACACTTTTATTACAGAATCTACATTTCGGATCGGCACCATTACGTATAACATTTGCTTCATAGTTTCGGGTTAATAAACTCTGGTCCTGTGCAGCTATTATAAATCCCTCGGTCTTAGCTTTAAGACCAGCACTACTAAGCCACCTATGGGTGTCTGATAAATCTACATCAGGTTTTGGCTGCGTACTGTCTATGAAGCCGTTTCATTTTCCAAGTTTCGCCAATTGCTTTTTTCCCTTTTACTTTTGCAAATGTTTTCAGTTTGTGTGCATTATCAGTAACGTGTTCTTCACCTCCATTCTCTTCAGCTGCATGTTGAAGGTCTGTTTCAAGTTCCTCAGCTAAATTTGTTGCTTCCTTAACGATAGAATGTAACTTCTTTCTTTCGTGATGTCTGTAGCTGTTGCGTCAACAGCTGCTTTCCTTTTTGGTCCAACTTTTCTTGCTTTGGCATTCAATTTCTGATTTTGAATCCCGTTGGATCTGCTGCAGTGCAGTTCGAGTAGACAAAGGAACTGAATAGGTCTCTCCATGAATGATTTGCCTGCTCGCAATCTCATTGCTTGTACTAAGTTGTCTCTCCCTAGAGTCAAATGTGTGATCATTTCTATCTTCCGGAAAGCACGATTCTTTGCACAAGTTGTTCCTTAAATTCTTCATAATTCTTCACTTTGCTGGTCGCCTTCTGGTCTGCCCTCAACGTCAAGAACATCAAGGGCGAACATTTGCATTTACCTGTGCACAAATTTCCCCACATCCGAACTTATTCATCTTCTCAATTGTTCAGAACACTTTATGGTGCCGACTGAGGTCAAGAGAGGAAATCGTATTTGAGCCCTCAGTCTTTTTTATCAGGTGTGTATTCAGTCTTTATTTTATTCAAATCGTTCTCATGTGAATATCTGCGTACTTTTGATATCACAAATTTGACAGTCCAATTAGAAACTGAAAAGATATGGAATTGTCTCTTAGTGATTGATGAATGCAAGAAGAGTAACTCTTAAATCTCGGGTCGTTATTGTTTGGAGAAGATTAGCACAGACTGAACCAACGTTACACTACGGAGCTGGACAAAAAACCGTCCCGAAAAGCTGCAGCACCACAGTCAATTAAGTTCTTTTTGGCAAAAATGCGTCTCTTCCATGCTAAGTCTACCAACGACAGATACCAAGAACTGCACAGAACTATTGTAGAACTTAAGGATCTTTCCTTCTCGGAAATGGATAGTGCTTTTTCAAGAAATAACACGGTTTCTTGGAGCGTAGTGGATGCTGTCTCACCATATAAAGTTCATAAAATTATTAAACATAGTTTCGATTGTATTATTATTTATTTGTTGTCTTTAATAGGCTTATGTTTACATAGATAAGACCGTGATTTTTATAAAAACCTTTATTTTGCTAGCCAAGTATTATTTCTGTGCCTGAAATTTTGACCAACTGTACTGTTACCCTTTTTATACACTGTTGATAAGCAAGAGGTCAATGAATAACTAGGAAATTATAAATCTACTACAGTAGCTAATATGTTCTGAATGTATTCGAATTTGAAGTATGGTGAAAAAAGTCAAACGAATTTTTAAAGGTCCTTTGGAAGAAAAACTAGATGATGAAAATCAGTCATGGATTTGGGCGAGAGGAGAATATTCTGAATAGCTCATTAAAAGGTAGGGGAGCGAAAATTTTAACCTTAAAGTGGACACAATAATTAAACTCTTGGACAACTTAGCTTTGTATTTAACTTACTACTTTTCTGTTAAGCTAGAGAAAGCCTTTTCAGTGTTAAGCAAACGACTGGCAAAAACACAATACCTTTAGCTCTTCTTCTAGTCCCTCTCCAATTTTTTGCTTTATAGCTTACACTGAAACTACAGCAATATATGTGTTTAATTAACCTCCACTTTGATAACCTGACTAATTCTTTAATTGGCTGAAACCTTAATAATTTTAATGCATGCTATTAGGCAGTTCAGCCTCCTAAAAGACGTCTAATGTTCATCGCAACAGCTTGTTCTCTAAAGATAAAAAACAGAAGTTAGCTGTGACTACAGTTTACCAATTACCGTAAAGAAGGATTGGTTTTACATCATCTCGCAAATCTTAATTTTCGTGTCAATTGACAGATTTTGATACGTCAGATGTTTCCAAGTCTCCAAACAACCTAATTTGCCGTCCTATTCCGTTTTTTATACTGCTCCTCGATCGATTTTTTCTCACTCACTATGGAACCCAGATATTTGAACTTTTAGACTACCATGATGATTTCTTCTAATGTTTCAATCTCACTGAGGACAGTTTGAGTTGATGATTTCTCTCTTCTGACGTTGAATGCAAGTCCATATTTTTAATAGTGTCGACTCGCCTTCTGAATAAATTTTGCATTTCATTAGGATTGCTAGTAACTGATACAGTGCCATCAGTGTAATCAAATTGAACCATCTTCTCGTTGATTTTTCACTCAATGCCAAAACCTTGCTCTTCGATAATTTTGCTTACGATGACGTAGATAAAAAACGATGAAAATCAGAAGAGATAATTTTTCTATGAACTACGCTAGGCTGAACCTAAAAGTCATCTGCAAGGTCTCCATTAACTATCATCTGAAATTTGTACTGGCGTGCATGTTGTCAATTATTCTGACTAGAACATTTATCTGTGATGCTTCTCCCTTTTCTGAAACCAATCTGTTGTTTGGTCAATATTTGATCGATGCCTAGCTCAATATGGTTGAGGAAAATGTTACTGAAAATGTTTTTTGCAAGTTGTGACTGGGTAATATCCCTACAATTGTCGCAGTCGCTCACCTGTCCTTTTTTGTTATTTTGACAACTATATCCTGTTTCCATTTGGAAGAAATTTTGCCAATTTCAAAAGTAACGCTGACAAATATTGTTAAGATCTTCGAGGTTTTCTCTCAGGCTTTGAATATTTTTGGAAAAATCATTGTCTTCCTAGGCCTCTTTAAGAATTTTTGCTGGTTAGTGAATTCTTCAACTTTTTCCAGAGTAATCCGTCCTTTATCAATTAACAAAGCCCTTGATACGTTTTCGTAGGGATTGGTTGATTCAAGATGGTTTTAAAATTGTCCAGTTTGTTCTTGGTATCGTCTTCCTTCAAAAAGAAATTTACTTAAATATCTTTAGCTGAAAGTTAATTCTTACATTTAACTATGTCAGTAACTTCTTTTCATCTCATTTCTTTTCATCTTTCTCTAAGCATTTTTTTACTGCGCAGTTAATACTAGCTTATTCAATTTGCTTTAGCTTTCTGTCACTGTTACTTAAGCCCCCTTTCTAACTCTATGTGTGCTTTCTTCTTATGCAAAATCATATCTCAGGTATTGTTCTCTATCCATACTTTTCGACAAGTACCTCTGTCAGTGATGCTTTGTTGCGCAATACATGGTGATACCCACGTGAACTTGTGAATGTATCAGTTTATAGACAGTCTCTTCAGTCATCAAACTGTTGGTGGGACAAGCGTTGAAAAATCAAATACCATTGTTATTTATCGTGGAAAGATCCTTTTGCCCCACACCTTCATCAAACCCAGCATTCTCTGCCCAATGGCAATGGAAATTCCCATACAAAATATGATGCTACTTTTGGGTAGCTTATCAAAGATTTGGTTTAGCAGATCAAAATAATTATCTATTGCCTGATCTTGAGTGATGACTGTAGGACCATACCCAACCACTATGCTTCTGTTGTCATTATGCGACTTTAGCTCTCAAGACCCTTTTATTTATAGGTTCCCATTCAGTCACAGCCTTGCTTGCTGCCTGACTCAATAGCAAACCAGCTTCCTGGAAATGGTTATTGTTTTATCTTCCATAGTTTAACAAGATATTGCGCCCGAGGACAAGTTTCTCCTATCCGATCCCATAATGCAAGTTTCAATTGGTGCAGACAAGTGGAATTTTGCCTGTTTGAAAGTTTAAAAAATTTCTTCAATCCGTCATGATCCAGTGAAAAGACATTCCTACTTCCGAACTTGATCTTAATGCTTGTTTTAAAGAAATTGTTACACCTTTAAACTGACTCTCAGCACGTTTTAACCGTTAAAGGTCTGTACAGGACTGAGGAAGATTTGGTGTGGATTGTTCATCGTGTTACAAAGACAAAACTCCACTACCCCCTACACTTGATAAAAGTAAATAGTAGGATTTCCACTGAGCTACTGTACTGCAATGATTATGATAGTCCATTGATAAACTGACTATTTCTCTGTACGTTAACAGGGATTCTCAATGGTTGATCCACGAATTTGCTTTGCTCATCCATCCAAGAGAACTACAAACCTTCCTGTTGCCAACGGTGTGTTAATTCACTATTTTATCTTACAGTGGTTCATCGCCACCCGCTTATAAAATCATTTGCTCATGTTAGAACCCCACTACTGGATGCATATTAGCGTCATACCCAGGACAAAGTTATTTCAATTTAAGTGTAAAGGAATGCCCATAATATGGGTGAAACTTCGCAAAACAATTCCCTGGCAATCGGAAAAGAATGTAGAAGTTTGTGATAGGCAATATCATTTTTCCAACGTTATTCGGGGTTAAAATTAAAAAGTTAGAAACAACATGCAGCCACAATAAATAGCCTACAAAGAAGTATCAGATTTTTATCTTTCAGCAGCAGCGATTTCAGAAGTAAGCAGTGGTGGTTTAAAACATGCATTTAGCATATTTAACTTTTATTTGCCAGGAAAGCAAAAGACAAAGTTCAATAGTAAATAAAACACAGAAGCTGTCATATGCTGGATCCCAAGTCTGTTAAGGACACCTCATCTCTCAAAAGAAGACCTTGGCATCCAATTATGAAAGCGATAAAGAGTTTCACTGACAATCACCTTGATAATTTAGGTTCAAAGAAGACTGTCTGTAAATAAAACTTTTCTCTAAATTTAACTTTGTTTCTCATTGCCTTCTTAATTAAATATTTTCTGAGAAATGCAGCCCAGTGGTGTTTACTGCAAGTTGCAACCAAAACACAATAAAGTCAATAAATGCTATATATATTAAATTCGAGACAGAGGTAGCTTTTTAGGCCTAGAAGTAGAAGTAGAACAAGCACTTGTCTTTATGCAAGAAAACATAAGATCAATTTGAAAAATATAAATTACATTTTTCTGAAGTATTTGCTAGCTCAGGGGGATTATCTTTGAAGATGACTTGGAAGTTATAGAAAAGAAAAAAGTGTTTCTATACTGACTCTGCGCTATCTCACTTAGTATACGATAGCTAGGTGGAGGGAGAAGATACTTTAAAATCTCGTCCCAAGACCATTGAATTTATAAAAAAGTATAGTATAGTAAACGCCTTTCCAGATGTTTTTAGGCTAGTGATTTACGAACACTAGTGTCTCTTTTCTTTAAACATATCCAACTTCTCAGGTAACAGGCTGTTTACTTTTTTTATCATCAGCTGTCTCAATATCTTTCATGTTGGTATTCAGAAACATAGCTTTTGCCTTCTTGATGTTGAGTAATACATCTACTTTTCCAGATTCTAACTCAAAATTGTGGAGTAGCTGCCTGCATTGTTCAATTTGGTCAGAGAGAAAAGTTTTGTACTGTGAGAAATTCAGGTCAGTAAAGCAGAGTACTGGTATTCTGTAACTTTGCTTTTTTTCATGTGAAACCAAGCTCTTCTTCTTTTCCATGCGTGACTTTTCCTGTTATAAAATTTACGACAAAGACAGAGGAATATGGCACACCTTGCATAACTCCTGAAAAAATCGTGAAATAATCTGTGTACCAGTATGGTGATATAACCTTCACTTTAATGTCACCATACATTAGTATGAAGGGATTGATTATTTTCACTTGAATGTCGTAACCAGCAAGGATTTTGAGCATTGTCTCTTAGCTGTTGGAGTCAAATGCCTTGCTAAAATGTATGAACACCGTAATAGATGGTAGATAGTTATTTTTAATCCCTTCAATGGTTCACTTCAACGCTAGTACTTGCATATTCGTAGATCTGCCTGGTCAAAAGCCATTTTGTGTATTCAGCAGGGACGGGTCTATTTTAGATCGGAGACGATTTAAGAGTATTAGGTTAATCAATTCTGCAATTAAAGACGTTAACCCTATATCTCTGCAATTTTCATTTTCACTTAGGTTTCCTGGTTTGTGAGATTGTTTTAAGATGAGGATTGTGAGTTGTTCTGGTATCTCACCATGAATCAGTAAGTTTTTAGGGCAGTGAAGTAAGATGTTAACTGTGTCACAGTGTTTCCTTGTTTCCGACATTATTCCGTCATCATCAAGTGATTTTCCTCCCTTTATCGTTTTTCTAGCCTTTACTACTTCTTTCACTGCGAATTCCGCGTCATTTATTCGTACGTCATGTGGGAAAGTCTGAATACATGTATTTCCAAAAATTGTTCCTCCAGCAGGTGTTCCCAATAAAACAAACAAACAAAACCGAATAAGGTGATCTTGATGACCTTAAAGTTCAAAGTATTGATCAAACGAATGTTCCAGTTAGAACAACAGGAACATTCTTTTATACAAAGTGGCCTTTTATATAAAAAAGTGCCTTGCTTTAAATTGCGGCATAAAAGCCTCTCGAGAGATGCAATTGTTTTAACTTCTTTATACCCTTCTTTGTTTCTTTTTCCCATGATTGCTTTCTAATAAATTAATTACTTTTTACACAACAAATTTCATGTATATGTAGCTTGTTTTCAAATTTATTTTTACTGTCCTGACGATGATTTTGTAAAGAAATCGAAAATTAGACTGATATAATCTGGTTAATTTCTTGATCAATACTTTGAATTTTAAAGTTATCAAGATGACCTTATTCGGTTTTGTTTGTTTCCTCTATGTTCTGAAATTATCAGTTGAAAGAAGATTCGTGTTCCCAATAAGTTCTTAAAGTGATCATACTACTATTCCTTCCTTTCTTTGGGTGTTTTTTCTGAGGGTTTTCTAGATGGTACTGCTTTCGTACCTTTTATATTGAATTTACAATTTACCACGTGTCACTAGTGTCTCTTGCTATGAGTGTATTTTCAGCCTCGCCTGCCTGTTTTTTCATAGGCTGTTCTTTAAGCTCCATGAACACAACTTTTAATTTAGCCTTTCCACCTTGCAAAAGCTTTGGAGTTTATTTAGTTTTACTGGTATTATATCTTCTAGTTAAATTCTCAATGTTATTTCGTGGATCCACTACTCATGCATTGCTTGAAAGTCTCTCCCATTTTCCTTTTCTAGCAGTTGGTAATATTATCGAAGCTGCTTCTTAGAGTGCATCTACTAAAGCGCCGTATTGTTCAGTAACATTTCTATCTTACTTTTATGGTTTCTCGTAGCCGGTCCTCAGGTCAATTCTGAAATTAGATATGAGGTCTTTATTTTTATCTTGACTCAGTAGTTTCCAGTCTAAAAAGTTCAGAGCAGGTCATTTCTTGACTATTGGGAGAAGTCTAATTTCCATTGTAACTACTACTCGATTATAAGACCCTACATATTCAAAGCTTATATATGTTTCTGTTTTCTTCGCACTTTTCTTCCATTTAGAGTTAACATGTTGTCTATCATATACCAACAGGTTCCCATTTCTGTTGTTTTCTTACAGCAAAAATGTTTGAAATTGCGTTCAGATCTCCAAGGATAGGCAGGAAATGATGTGATGGTGTCCTATAAATGTCACGTCTTAGATTTATAAATAATTTCTCAATCTCTTTTATATTTTCTGACACAATAGTTGATGAATAACCTGGGGGTACTGTTGTTTCGCGATTGCCTTAGAAGGCATACTTCCTACTACTTGGTAATGTTTGATCGATTTTACCCGAAACATTTTTAGCTTTGTTATTTAACAGGTTTCAAACACACCCAGTTCCTTCTTGTGAATTGTTACTACACGCAGGTCTTGTTATGAGATGGTAGTCATTAATTTCTTAAAGTTTTTTCCCCTGAAATATCTGCTTTTTTTGTACGCCTTTTTGCATATATGTTGTTTTCCTTAATGGAACTGACCAGCTCGTCAAGTCTCCAATCTTTCCAAAGTGTTGTTGCATTAAATGTTAAAATTTTAATTGTTTTCTTTATATTTTAGTATCTTAATTTTTTCAGATTGTATATTTGAATAATCTTTCCTCGAACAGTTAGGAGATGAATCATTATAGTCAATTCCTTGAGGAAGATTTCTACATGACTTCAATGCTGAGTTTCCACAACCGAATTCCGTGGAGGTTCTAATTCGTTAGTTGTTTATTTTCTCATCTTTTCAGTGACAATATCACAAGCTATTTGTTGCCAGTGATGTGAATTGTGCACCACACTGGATCATCCTAATTATTTGTATACGATAATTAGGGGAGCAACAGCTTAGAGTGAACCAGAATAGAAATTTGTTAGCAATTGCTTTCAATTAAATCTTTCATCCTACTACCAATGTCTTCATCGTGTCCCTGGCAGGGTGTCTAATGGGTACTCTTCATTGCCGAAGAGCAACCGATTATTTTATCTGGCACTAATTACTTGATATTCACAACTAACTTCCATATCTAGAGGAAGGTTCCTTCTAGATACGCAAACTGAAAAGGACGTAAATGGGCATTATCATCATTACACCTAGAAATAATTATAGAGGAAATTATGAAAGCTGGATTGGCATTTAATTTGGATCGAAGTGTTTTCTTAAGAAGAATGAAGAAAATATTGGCAGGGTCATCTCTTAAAAGGGGATTAAACCGTGAAAAAGGTGAGAATAATTCAAGTAATACAGGCACCAATATCCATATAGAAACTATAGAGCTTTCTTGGAACTGTGAAATTTATCTCTAGAAAAAGAACATTAAGTAAGGTATTTTGTTTAAAAGGGCATATAGTTTGTGTGGAGTAGTGATATGAACAGAGATTTTTGGCTAATTATAAATATAATTAGCCAAGAAACCCAGGTAACTTACTTCTTCAGAGAGTAATGTTCCCAGTATTTTGTACAGCTGAGAAATGGCATTACTACAGATTTAGAAGAAAAATCCCCATTCATACCGATCATCAGCCATTATAGGGTATTTCCAAGAAGTAAATAAGCCCTGCCTGCAGAGAATATTGCTTAGAGTAACCAAATTTGTTTTTCATGTAAAATTGTTAAGACAAAATGAAGCCCTGATGGTTGAAGTTTTCCAGTTTCGTATAAGGTTCTGATGTTTCAAATGCCTATCTTTCTATTGCTTTTGGCGGAGAAGGTATTGTCGTTTGGAGGGCAAACTGCCTCTCGGCTTTCGTTCGTGCTCGTCACAGGTACATCGGAAGATATCCCAGACACCGTATTGTGTGGGGTTTCCCGACATACACTCGAGAATGTGTCATGTCTTCATCACTCCAGGATTGTTGACCGGAATGGCTACTTCTTTCGGCTTCTGTAGTCTTCAAGCTTGTTTTTTCAACAGCGTAAGGGTTCTAGCCTCAGCCCAACCCTCCTCCTTTCTCAGCCTGATTTAGGGCAGGCTATGGTGAAGTTCTAATAGACTACAGGATAAAAAAATATATTATTAAAGTCAAAATATTTAATAAACTGCAATCAAATTATTCTTAAAGCAATAACACATTCAAAATAAATGTAGATAAATGAGCATTAGGATACTGTTCAAGAATGATAAGGTTAACAGGATCCCGCCATCTCAGGAAATCATGCTGTCCTTGGAACCTTGTCTCGATAGTGCTGATCACTTGATATATAATTTTCCATATTTATCGCTCATCTAGCTCATATCGGAAGGAAAAAAATCCAAATGATCCTTTAGGAAGAAAATTTTCAAGAACATTTTAATATGTAATAGTTCAAATAAATACATAAGCTCAGCAATTAATTCTTCATAATTCCCGTACCCTTAACCTCCCAGAAAATGTTTAGCAGTTCTTAAACATATCATTGAGGGCTAGTTTCCTTTATCGTTCAGATACTCTCGGAACAAGTGATGCTTCATTTTTTTACGGTTATTTGGATTTATACTGGCCTCATTTAGTTTAGGCAAAAAATCATTAAACAATATCATAAATTGGGAGCTTGGCAGGATCCAGTGGCTTGACAAAATTTTGAAGAGACCAAATGTGATGTGTATTGCATTGGCAATACACTTTGCTTAATTTGACGTAATGGTTCGTACAGGGCGCTTTGGCTACCAGACTTTTCCATTTATCACTTGCTGGCGAATCTTGTCTAACAAAATGCTCTTTAACCAATAAAGTCAGAGAGAAAACCGAAAATTAAGGGGAATATATTTCTGTAGAAACTGTTTTCGCTGTCAAGAAAAACTGGCAGGTGATCTGCTTCTGTGCCAACCTTAAAAATGGCCACAATTCCATTGGAAAACGCCCCAAAGTTACCTTGTGCAGTGTTGAAGCATCTGGATGCAGAGTAAACGAACTCTCTGCAGCGATGGAAGCAAAAGAGGACTGAAAGGAGAGTCAGGAGCGTTCGATTAATCATTATTGGAACATCATAATATTTAAACAAATCAAGTTTTTCTTGATGTTTTAGGAGATTAGTCCGTAATTTCAACATCAATCTTCTCCAATTATCTTTTCTCAAGCGGTTTTATCAGAATAGCATTTAATTTAACCAATATTTGATTGCTTAGGACGGACGAATTTTTTTATTTAAAGAGAAGTGGCCTCATTGCACAAGGCAAACTTATAAATGACGTAATATGTCCTCTGCAGTCCTTGAATACAACATTTTCACGGATATAGAAAAAATTGCCTTAGTCATTGGGACATGCAAATAATGAAGCCATGAGGAAACTAATAGAAAATAATACACAATGATCAGTAAGTAAACGAACAGTAAATCAAAAGAAAGCACTAGCTATTCTGAATCAATAGTCATTTCGGAAGAGCATTCTAATAATAGATTTGATGTGACTCATTCACAATCATATTGTTTACTCTTGAAAATTCTTGACCTCATGGACTCAGTGGAAGCCATAGATATAGATGCTTTATCATGACATTGTGTACTATTTGCGTTACGTGGTCTGTCAATCAGGTAGAAGAGAAAAGGTGGAGGTTATAAAAGGAGGCATTCTAAAAGTAGGTATGATCTTAACCTGGCTGGATATGAGCAATAAAACTCAAATTACTAGAGAAACATTACAATGAAATGAGTTTCTGCAGTCCAAATAGAAACATTTGGCAGATAATTTCTCCCATACTACAGTTAAGTAGACTAGGCTTCTGATAGAGAATTATTATATCAAAATTTATACATACCTTTCTGTTCCTCTTGTTTCCCAGTCAAGCATACGTCAAACACCAGACTTCACCTTTGTTATTGGTAACATCTCTTTTACAGAGAATCATTTATTCCCAGTTTTTACTATCTATTTGTTCAGAGATTTCCTCCTTGTCTCTTCCAGTTTTCCTCTTTCCTTGAGGATCCCAACAAATGTTTTATTATATGGTCTATGTATGTATGTATGTATCCCGCCCATCTATAGATAGATAATCCATCTATCTATCTATCTTTCTATCTATCTACCCACCATCCATCTCTCTATTTTTGATTTGGGGTTTTCTTAAAATGTCAACTAATCATCACCCACCCACCCTTATGTAAAATTGTGTCTGCACGTAAAAGGCATCTCCTAGACTAAAAGATGATTGCCTACCCGTATAAGTACTATTACTCAGTTAAATAACTTAAATTGCAGCTGTTACGTGCTTTAGACAGTGCAATTTTCTTCCGGCTGCAAAGGATTTTTTAAAAACCTATGAACGTAATGAAAGTCTTTAAGAAGTACCTCCACCTGTTAAAGTCTAATGCAACAACCTAAATTCTGTCTTTATTTGTAATTACCTTTAGGTTTTTCAGTCAACACACATAACCAATACAGACGTTTGAAAGTCAAAGTTATACCTCTACCATACTCCTTTCTCTAGTCGACCGAAAAAAAGCACTGGCTCAAAGTATATTTCACTTCTGCATCTAACTTTCCGTTCCTGGAACGTGTACTTCTTATATAAACCATGTATACAAAAACGTATTTTGCTCCGTTTGCATAAATCTTTGGTTCAATAACAGGTTGATCTGGCAAGGGAGTAAACACGATCTTAGTATCTTTCAACAAAGAGAGTGTCCAAATGGTTCACTTGCATCAGAAAAGTAATTTATTACATACCATCAATAGAGAAGCACTGTAGGAAAACTTTGGCAAACTTGCCTGTCCTTTAAAATTGATGAGAATTTAAAAAATCCAAACGTGAAATATAGGCTCCGGTCACATTTAATAGTGGGAAAGGTTTTTGTTGATAATGATGTAAATGATGGTGATATTCTAGTTCCTACACTATTGTCAATATACTTCGCTATGGTCTTTTCTTAGGCCTTCAAAAACTGCAACAGATGTGCTTGCTTAAAGTTTCGATGTTTGGCCATGTTTTCAGCCTCACAGGTCTCCGTTGTAGATCACAAGCAACAAAAATGCTTGTTCGGTAACCGCTGTAAGCAGGTGATGCGGATGTCTTGACATTCTCAAAGGAGGGCGTGGAGTGTCCCCGGAGAAGTTTTGACAGGCTATCTCCTTGGTATATGCCTTTTATTATCTTGATAGGGTCTGTAGCGATGGTTTCGTTTGTGCCTTGAAGGTGCAATCGGGTGTACCATGACTCGGTCAAATTCTTTATGGCATTTCTTAGATGTTCCGGTACTTTTGCAAGTAAGTAAGTAAGTAAGGTTCTCTTTTTTCTCTTCAAATTAGTTAAAATCTAAATGTTAAGTAAGTAAGTAACTAACTATTAACTAATTAACTACTTACCCACTTACTGTATTTCCTTCTGTCTGTCTGTCTGTCAGTCTCTCTCTCTCTCTCTCTCTCCCTCTCTCTCTCT
>RDPX01000236.1:5805-27814 GCA_003991215.1 Morbakka virulenta | reverse complement strand
TCTCTCTCTCTCTCTCTCTCTCTCTCTCTCTCTCTCTCTCTCTCTCTCTCTCTCTTAAGTATATACACGTACAAACGAAGAAAGACAAATTGTAAGAATGGAAGTCTGGGTAAGTCAAACTGAATGTAAGATAACAACAACGCCAAAAATTATGAACGCGGTCAACCACAGACAAATTCAATAGGAAAAATACTCTGATATTGTCACCTTCAAATGAATTATTACTCTATATTAATTTAACTGTGACTCTTGTTGGAGGGTCAAGTGTGTTCTGAGGTCGTGAAATATGTACATATATAAAACACTCGGCATCTTTATTGCGTTACCATCAAGCCCCTGAAAAGCAGTTAGTATTAATTAATATCCCCAATACCTATTATTTACATTTACAGAATAATATTTTTGTACATTCATAATGTATTATACTCAACAGTTAATATTATACATTCTTGTTTTTAACAATCCAAAGAATCAATTATGCACAAAAATGAGAAAACAAGCGGCACAACATAGCTCCATACACACGACTCTTATAAAATTCATTTAATATATTAACATATTTACATAATGAACGACGAGTGCCATGGTCGTTACTAATTCTGCTCAATGTATATTAAAGCTCAGTCTTTACTAGTTCTCTTGTTAAAAACGTTTGAATGTTCCAGCTGCTCTATGTAGTCAACAAAGAAACCAGTCCTTATTCAATGTTAATATCAACAGTATTAGTACAGTTGGCGTAAGATGAAAAGCATTGTTAATATGAGGGCTTTAACTAAAAACACAGGAATTTGTTCACTACCAGTTTAAAACAACAAAATATCCTGAAATTACAAGCCTGTCTCTGGATTTTGATTTTACTGACAAAGTGGTAACAAATAACATCGACATGGGAAAAATTAAAAATTCAATCTTCGACAACTCAAACCCATGGGTTTGAAACTCTTTTAAATTTAATGCCCTCGGATTTCAGCAATTGCTCCAATCCCCCCCACCCCACCCCGCGCAGGAAATAAACCAATTGGAGCAGCATTACTTTCAAGAGATGGGTGGCAAACAATGCATCATGGCTCATGGCGTCGATTACAATTACACACGTTTTATGAACACAAACGTAATTAGCAAATGATAACTGCAAAGAACAATAACTGTCTCTGCATACTTGTTAAAAACTTAAAAGTTAATACACCGCAATGGCTTGGTACCAGTTATTAGTCAAAAGAATGGTTTCAAGAGATTTAATCATTGATGAAATTTAGTCTTCTTTGCAATCGTCTCAAGGTTGTCAACGCAACAAAGATAATATTTAATTAAACCAAGAGCAAAGCTAGCTTCAAAAATCAATAACATAAAACTTTATTAGTTATCCTCTCCAAGGTGAATTTCCTTCGAAGTAGTCCATAAATCATTCATATATTTGTTTCTGTGAATGGTTTTGAAAACCAAATGCGAGGGGTTTCGAATGAATTGACAAAACACGGTATCTGTTGCTAGAGTATAACTAAAATATGCCATGCAATTAACGGAAAGCTGAGATGTGGCACGTTATGTTTGAAGATACGAAAATAAAATGCAAACTTCAGCTCTGCTGGCTATTTCTTGTTGGTGTACTGGAATACAAAAAAGTGAGCTTTCGTATTAGTTCCGAGTAGCAAAAGAGAAATACAGCATCCTGTACGTCTTAATCTTTCATACGCGGTGACAGCCCTGTTTGTGTAAACAAAGACTGTACAGATTACATTACGTGTGTGTGTGTGTGTGTGTGTGTGTGTGTGTGTATGTATGTATGTATGTGTGTGTATGTGCGTGTGTGTGTTTTATCCACAAGTTACCAAAAAATAAATAACTTAATTAAAATATGATAAGTAAGCATGGCAAATAGCTATCAAAGAACTACTGACTCAATACAAACAACAGTGTGAGCATTGTATCTGGCTTTAAAAATCTAGAAATCAAAACTCTCTACGGGCAGGCGTTTCCACTGTTTTGTAAGGCAACATTTTGCAGGGCAGCAAAGAAAATTACCATTACTTTATACAGGCCAGACTTTACTGAATGGCATTGCTAAAAATTGAGCACACGTTGGTATCCCTAAGCGACTTGCTAGCGAGCTTCAAGCATGCCAGTGTGTAACTTCTTTTAATAGACACCGAGGTAAATCCTTAAGTTTTGACAGAGTGAACTGCTGCCCTTTTAAACTTATAACTTAAATGATGTTATCCCTTTGTACCTATGCCAAAATATGCTGCCCTACGCGACTAAATCGCGATTTCATAAATTTAAGTGTGGTCAAAGAAGTCGTGTCGTACATCACTTACACACGGAAGAGGTGTTAGAATTGTGTATATTTATCCGGGGCCCTTCACAAAGTAAATTCGCACAATATTTAAGAATGCTGAGCCCTCTTCTCTCCCTGTTCGTTTTCAAAAATAACTAACATCATTTAAACACCAAGTGTTGGTCTTTCGCATAACACACACCTACTCTACACTAATACCACTGATCGGACGTACTTTCAAATGCCTCCTTACCAAGAAATTAATCTGCATTGTACTGTAACGGAGGCAAAAAATTGTTTGGACTATTCGAAGAAAAATACAAAGGCATTTGTTAAAGCTGGTAGGCAATATTTTTGTTCAGATATTAATTATTCGTATGCTTCTTCGTCTGGGTTACCTCATAACCGGGATTTAATAGAGAATATTTTTGTTTTTCCATAAAAATAATATCTTCTTGTTACTGTTACTCAAAATATCAAAGAACTGATCAGGATGCGAAGAAATTTAATCGATGACTCTATATGTTTTGTGAAGTAACTGAAATGGGCTTATGAAACACTTTAATGCAACGCTGAAATACCAAAATAACTGCTTATGGCTAAAAGGTAACAGCCTCATAGGCTGAATGTAACATAAATCTGTACCATGGAAATAATTTTTTTAGCTTACTACTCTATCCAATTATGTTAAAACAAATGAATAAATCATTTAAATACATAAATATATTCTAATTAATAAGATAAATATCTTTTTACAAGGGTAAAATTAATTTCCTAGAGAGACACAGGCTGCTGCACTCCCTACTTAACTACTGGCAAATGGTTTATCGGGGGTATTATTTTGCGGTCATGTTGTAATAGTCTTGTGGTACAATAAGTTGGAGGAGGTTTATTCCATGGTTTCCTATCACCAACATTGGGTGGTGACGTCACAGAAAGCGTTTGTGTCTGTTTAGAATCAATTGTTCCATTATTCATATTAATCCTAACTGGACTGTGCTTTGGTGTGGTGTCCGATTTAATACTGTCGCCCCTTTCTCTGCTACCACCTATCCCGGTAAATTCATTTCGTACATTCCTCAAGGTAGTCCTGTCAGAATTGATCGTATAAGCAGCATTCACATGTCCTTGCTGTACGTTTACATTTTCGTCTATCGAGTACGAAGTTTCGCCACTGTCAACATTACTGCATCGCTGGTCTTCTATTGTGTATGTCTCTTGTCGCAGAAGTGGTGCGTTTTTTACAGTTTTATCTAGTGTTCCTTGCGATGCGCCGCTTTCCCGTTTGCTTAAGGGATTCATTCCCACACATCCATTATCATATTTTTGATTTGAAACTGTACTACTTGTTTTCCAGCCCTTCTTGCAACGAGGGGAAAATGGCTTTCCATTTGCTGGTTTTTTCCTTTCACAAGAACTATTAATAACCGAGGAATTTTTCAGCCCTTCATTTAATTTTTGTGAATATTGTTTTTTAGCCATCCTAAATTCTCTTTGACGACGTTGTTCAAATTCTTCATTTCTTCTTTTTCTTGAAAGGAAAGGACAAAAAGTTAATTTTTATTGACAGAAAACGTCAAAGTAGTATCACAGAAATATTCGCATGGTTACTTTGTCAATTAAGTTAAATGGTATCTTTGGATGGGATCGTAACAAAAACGACTTGAAACAAATGTTCAAAACAAGCCCAAACAAGAATTACTTAAAGCATATAAAAACTAAATACGAAAGCACCAGACAAAAATTACATTAAAAGTACCAAATCAAAAATGAAAACACAATACGGACCAAAACAGTCAGTATTCAATAACAATCAGACTAATGGAATGTATCCAATTTTAATGTCTGAGTAAGGAGTGAGCCAAAGGGTTCACCGCTGATTTTGGTACCCGATAAATTAAAACCCAGAAAGATCGGACAACAAAATTTGGGAAGAAAACATAACAGAAAACAAATTAAGTGGTAAATATTTGATATAACGGCTACAGAACAAGAAATAAGATATCAAGGGCAGGTAAAATGGCACAAAAACAAACCCACGAATTTCTGAACATCAACAGTCTACTGTTCAACCATCAAAAGCAGGAAATGGAGCCTCGGGTGAAGGATTTGTTACTGACACCTCTTTTAAGCTTCAAAAAGGGTTTAACTATACCTGGCATTTCTTGTGATGATTTTCAATAGTGTGGTCAACTTGGTACGTACCAGTTTCAGCAACAAAAGATTCAATGATACTTTGACCTTAAAGATTTCATTATACTTATACACATCTTCCAATAATTTTCAACAAAATTCACATTGATTGGCATATTTTATCAAAAAAGTACACAGAAAAAATTTGTAATCCTTCACGTTTTCAACGCTGACAAAATAAGTTTTTAAAGCTCACTGAAATAGATACCTGCTTTGTCGCATTTAATTAACAAAATGCAAAGAGATCCTATAAAAGTATCGAAGATATAGCTCGCCAAATTCCACAATTCTATTTGCAATATCAAAGGGTTCGTTTTTATACTCATACACATCTTCCAATAATTTTCAACAAAATTCACATTGATTGGCATATTTTATCAAAAAAGTACACAGAAAAAACTTGTAATCCTTCAAGTTTTCAACGCTGACAAAATAAGTTCTTAAAGCTCACTGAAATAGATACCTGCTTTGTCGCATTTAATTAACAAAATGCAAAGAGAGCCTATAAACGTATCGAAGATATAGCACGCCAAATTTTACAAATCCATTTGCAATATCAAATAAAGGGTTCGTTTTTTTCCAGAGAAAGGTGTAAGACCAGGCAGATCAAGGAGTGAAAGTATCATGTCTCATAAATATTAAAAGTTGGCCTTGAAATTTAACAGAGATAACCAATATAAAAGACAGAAAACTCGATACCTTGGACTGGTTAAAAATTTACTTTCTCTCTGTTGATTTGGTGACTTCCATTGCACCGTGCATTTAAGACTAAATTGCGCTGTAATGAACTGATATGGTATCTTTCTCGTATAACACGAAGGTAAACGGAAGCAGTGAGGAAAGGTTTTCGGCAAAATGCCTAACAGATTTAGAGAGGGGTAAGTAAAAATACAAAAGCACTTGACATTACCCTTACATTAATCTGTCGTGGGAGGGTTCCTCTAAAAGCTACGATGGTTTGAAAATGAATTTCTCTCTAAAAAAATTCATTTAATTTAGCACCTATGAAAAGTCTAATACTATTCTGTGTGGAGTAACCAGTTCTCCCGCAAGTATCCTTTATTACTGTTTAGGTATTATTGTATGTAAAAAATTTTAAGCTATTGTACCGCCCACATCTACTCTAAATGAATGTATCCTATGCAAATCTTGACTAAAGCACATGCAGCTTGCAAAGTTCAGCAAGGCTTCAGTACTGGGGGACGGCTTCACCATCCATGGCATATATCAAACTCTCCGACTACATGGGTGGGAATACAGGCTTTTGACTGGTGACCTTTTAACTCTAATCACGTTTGAGGCACTGACGTAAGAAGAACATATACTCGGCCAACGTCTGATTTTGCAGGCTCAAGGCAGACACTTACTTTCCGATTTTCTTAAATGGAGCATTTGGACTAACGAATTGGATCACAAAAGATAAATTTCAATGACCAATAGCCCTATACCTGACATCTTTGCTTGTGACAAACTTCATTTAAAGGTGCAATTTAGATTGCGATAATCAGTACTGCGCGACTAGTAAGTAGTTTGAGCAATACCAGTATAATGCAACATCAGCGTTTATGGTTGGAGGCACATGTCATAAGGAACAGAACTGACTTGCCCTTTGAAACGAGGTAAAACAAAAAGGAAAGAGAAAACAGAGACACTAGTCAACGTTCGGGATAAAAGATGAGAAAATACCTACCTAACGTAATCCGGTTTTACGGTAAAAAAAAAGATGGAATATGCTACATACTACTAGGACTTAAGTGAAGTTAATAACGGTTTGATAATCACCCACAGTATTTAATGGCAAGATTTCTTTAAGAGATAGGAATCTGGAAAAACATATTTAAACTAAATGACTGAATTTCTACGACAAATATAACCGAAACAAGGTACGTACAATAACATTACTGAAATGTACAGCATACAACCAATAAAAACAAGTGAAATCAGAGGGGCTTTTAAGCCAAAGATGTATTTAGATGAAATGATAGCAGCAAAACTTGTGCATTTGTTCACAGAAAGTAAGTAAAATACCCGGTGACCGAAAAGTTCTTATTATCATCCTACTGCACTAAAATGGAGATCAAATGGTCCTAATTAACTAGTCTCTTGGCAGTTATTTCTAGTAATTTGTAATTTGTTCAAGTAATTCAAGTAATTTGTAGCAGAATTGAGGTGGGACTCAGTAAATAAAGTCGTGGGAAAGCTGATTCCGGCAAAGGATTTTCTGCCATGGACCATCCTCTTAAAAAGATTGATCCTAGAAAAAAGAGTTGAATATAACCTGCCGCTATCCCAAGCATACATTGATTACAAAAATAATTTTTGAGTCAATAGAAACATCACAATGCTCATAACACTAGAAAACCACAACACCATGCTAGCAAACATTATTATTATTATTAAGTGGTGGAACAATACGGGTCCACGGGTGACTCAGGAGTAGAAACCCCAGCAAACCAATTCGACTCCAATGCCCGATAAGGGTAAGCTGGTTGCATGCATCACACCTACGTGTGTGTGATAAATTGATGGTAATAAAAATACAACACATAACTTTGCAGGTGGGGCCTGTTCAAGTTTCCCAGCTTAGGTGACTCATTCTGCTTAAAACGGTATTATTATTATTATTATTAATTATTATTATTATTATTATTATTATTATTATTATTATTATTTTGAAAAATTTTTAACTGGCTGATCTTTATACCGTAATTCTCCTTATTAGGCGAGTCACAACTAATGACCTAGGGCTAACAAGGTACTTTCTCCTATCTTTCACATCTCAAGAACTTTTCTCAGGATTCTAGCTGTTCCTAATAAAGCGGTCTTCTGCATGTCCACTATGTTAGGTTCAATATTCAATTTTTGAACCCAATTTTTAAACCCTTTGCTGACACTTCCTAATGCTCCTATCACAACAGGAATCACCTGCACCTTCTTCAAACCCCAAAGCCTTCCCATCTCCCTCTTCAAGTCTTGATATTTTTCAACCTTTTCCTTTTCCTTGTCTTCGATTCTTTTATCTGCTGGAACGGCAATGTCGATTATGAAGCAAGATTTCTGCTTTTTATCAATCAAAACAATGTCTGGCCTTCTTGCCTCTATTACATTGTCGCATTGAATATTGATGTCCCACAGAATCTTTACTTCTTCACTTTCTATCGCACCTTCAGGGGAATGTTCGTACCACTTTTCCTGATGTTCTAGCCCGTTTTTCTTGCATAGATCCCAGTGAATCCGTTTTGCAACACCGTCGTGTCTTCGTTTATATTCCTTCTGAGCCAGTTTTTCACACTCACTGATTACGTGTTGCACGCTTTCACCTCTTTTACCACACATTCTACATAAAGGGCTATCGCTGGTCTTATCAATTTTATGCTTTATGTAGTTCGTTCGAATCGCCTGTTCCTGTGCCGCGCATATCAGAGCCTCTGTTTCAACCTTCAAGTCACTTCTTGTCAACCAATCCCAGTTCTTGTCTTTGTCTATTATATCGGTTGTCTCCCTCGCAAACTGACCATACATGTTCTTTTCCCTCCATCTTTGCTGGAACTCTTCCCGCTTTCGCTTCTTGAACTCACTGTTATTTACTGTTCCTTCAGTTTGAATTGTTCTAGCATCTTTAACAGCAACTAAAAGAGGTTCCTCAGAGCTTAAGACATACTGGCCAAGACTGTTTTCCTCTGCATTCACCACCACTTCCACACTACTCAATCCCCTACCACCATCTTTTCGTTTGATATATAGCCTATCCACGTCACTTTTCGGATGAAACGCACCATGCATTGTCATCGTCTTTCTGGTCTTCCTATCAATCGTCTTTAATTCACTCTCTTTCCATCCAATGATCCCCGCTCCGTACCTGAAAATCGCTACTGCCCAAGTGTTAATCGCCGTGATCTTATTTTTTGCATTTAATTTGGATTTCAAAATTAATCTTAACCTTCTTTTATACTCTTTCGTTGTTTTACTCTTCATCTCATCTTCTCTAATTTTGTCGAGTTCGACTATTCCTAAGTAGGTATAGCCATGCTCCTCAACCTCCTTCATTATTTCCCCACTAGGGAGATCTATACCCTCGCATCTGCTTATTTTTCCCCTCTTCATAATCAACACTCCACATTTTTTGATTCCGAATTCCATGCCTATATCTTCGCTAAAAATGTGAACAGTTTTCACTAGCAAATCAATTTGGGTCTCATCTTTACCATAGAGCTTTAAATCATCCATAAACAGAAGGTGATTTAAAGATACTTGTCTCCGATTCAATTCATACCGTGCGCTGACTTTTCTTAAAACTAAAGACATTGGGATCATACACATAACAAACAACAGTGGTGAAAGACTATCTCCCTGAAAGATACCTCTTTTCACCTTAACATCTCCTAACTCTGTTCCATTAGAAGTAAGAGAAAGCTTCCACTTTTCCATACTTTTTCTGAGAAAATTTCTAACATTATCCGCAATCCCAAACATTTCCAAGCACTCCTGTATCCAGCTATGCGGGACAAAGTCATAGGCCTTCCTATAATCTATCCACGCCATAGCTAGATTGGTATGTCTCTTCCTGCAGTCTCGTAAAATCGTTTTATCGATTAACAGCTGGTCCTTAGTTCCACGGCTTTTACGCTTGCAACCCTTCTGTTCTTCAGGTAACAATCTTTCCCTTTCTAGATAGTTGTACATTTCGTCCGAAATCACTCTTGTTAACAGCTTGTACATAATTGGAAGGCAAGTTATTGGGCGATAATTATCAACAGCGTTTCCTTTAGAAATATCCTTTTGGCACAACACTGTGTGGCCATAAGTCATCCATTCAGGAATACACTGTTCTCCTAACAAGACGTCATTCAATTGTTTTGCGATACGATCATGTAGGATATCAAGATTTTTAATCCAGTATCCTTGTACTTTATCTTTCCCCGGGGCTTTCCAATTAGGCATTTTTCTGCATTGCTTTTTAACCATTGCTGTAGTTACTGTAATATTGTTTTGAGAGTGGTATTCACCATTCAACTCTTCCTTCATGGTACTCAACCATTCGGCTTCTTTATTGTGTTCTTTCTCAATACTCCATATATCCCCCCAGAACTTCTTACTTTCCTCAGCATCAGGTATGTCACCTGTTCTAATTCCACCGCCACTTAGTTCTGTATAAACTTTCTTTTGGTCAATGTTAAACAGTCTATTTTGGCGAAATTGTTTGATTCTCTGTTCGTACCGTTTGATCTTCGCACTTTTCGCAATTATCCTCTGCTTTAATTCTTCCATCACAGTTTTTATACCTTTCCTTTTCACTCTATACTTTTCCTCCAACTTCCTAAGTTTGTAGGTTTTCTTGATACCAATCTGTCCCTTCGACTCCCTGTCAAGTAAACTTAGGTCATGCTTTAATCTTTTGATATCATTTTCAATTCTTCTCTTCCACCTTGGCTCCTCCTTCTCTTTTTTCTCCAATTTCTTCAAGCCCAGTTTTTCAGCAACCCACACACTCACGGCTCTGATCAAATTATTCGTTTCTGTGATGTTCTTTGTGTTTACATATGAAATGGTCTCATTGACTTTATCAGTTAGCCTTTTGAGGTTTTTCTTGTCAACTTTTTTGAACGATATTCCATCACAATCTTTTCCATCTAACAAAATCACTTTCAATTCATCTATAATTTGTTTCTGTTCTTGATCTGTACCATCTTCCTCTACTTCTCCGATTTCAGCCCCTTCTACATGGGTGATTTGTTCCTTTTCGTCGTTATTCTCATTCTCCTGAACATTGGGTTCCCTTTCATCAATCTCATCATCTATTCCCCCTTCATTTAATTGAGATTCTCTCTCAATTTCTCTCCTGACCATTTCCAGCTCAGGTTCTGACAACCATCCATTTATTCGTATAGCTCTTGCTTGGTCACACACGCGTTGCTCAGTTGATTCAAACAGTCCTATTTCTTTCCATTTATTGAACATTCTCTGTCTGTACCCTCTTACAGGTTTACCATTTTCAGTAAAAGGCTTACTTTTATAGTAACATTTCATAATTACTTTATTTACGTCCTTATTCCACTTTATTCTAGCAGTTATAGGATGACGACCTGGCCCCCGCTGCTGAGCCAGGGGACACCTGCCGGGCGAGAGACCTTCACAAGTTGTTCCAGTCTCATTCACGCCGTTATTTTCATTAATTTTATCTGACATTTTTACACTCATTTGAGGTTTAGTGAAGTTAAGGTTACACTACCACCGGTATTTTTTTCAAGACACCATCTTTAGAGGGGTTGCCAACCAAAGCTAAAGAGTCCTCTCTACCCATAAGGCAGACTAGCCCCCATCGGATGCCAACCCGACATTTCTTGGTCTCGGGGAGAGCTAACAGGTACTACACCTTGCTCAAGGGTGACCTGGAGGTAGTTGTGGCAAAGGGTAACCTCATTCGCCCACGTCGAAACTCCACAACCGGATGCAGTTTAATGTCAATACCCAGGACAAATTATTATTATTATTATTATTATTATTATTATTATTATTATTATTATTATTATTATTATTAGGTTTTACTTTTCTCTGTGGCTGTATACAATCCCACTCCGGGTCTCACTCAGAGACCTGAGGAAATGGGAAGGCTGGCTTCAGATAACAAATATTTATATATCAGATTTAAAAGCTTAAAACAAACAAACAAACAAACAAACAAACAAAAAATAAAGAAACAAAGAAATGAAAATAACATAATTGTATAGTAAAATAGCAAAAAGAGGTAGTTTTATAATGATAATGCTTTTCGTAGTATATGTGCTATCCCATTAAGCACAATTTTTTGTATTTCCACGAGCGAGTTTGTTCCAGGCAACTTTGCAACATGTTTTTCTATGTTTCTGTTTGTAGCACCTAAAGCGCCTACTGCTACCGGTACAATAGTGGTTTTCATTTTCAACATTTTTTCAACTTCAATTTGCGAGTCTTTATATTTTGAGAGTTTTTCAAATTCTTTAGCCGAAACATTCTTATCAATTGGTACAATCATATCTATTACCAAACATGTCGTTTTATCGTGACCTTTAATGATAATATCGGGGCGGTTGGCCTGAATGGTCCTGTCTGTATGGATCCCATAAAATTGTACCTTTTTCATTTTCTGTCTCAGGTTCAGGTTTATGTTCATACCAATTAGTAGCGTGTGGGAGACCAAAGTGTTGACAAGCCTTCCAGTGGATATATTGTCCAACTCGATCATACCTGAGCTTGTATTCAATTGGTGTTAAGATTGGACACCCAGCGACTATATGATCTATTTTTTCTCTGGAAGAGTCGTAAAACCGACAATTAGGGTTAGCACCGTTATGAAGGAATTCTGCTTGGAAATTCGTTGTAGGAAGACTTTGATCTTGCCAAGCCAGTAAAAACCCTTCCGTTTTAGCCTTTAGCCCCGCGCTTCGTAACCACTGATGGGTGCGTTTCTTATCTACATCAGCATCAATTCGCTTTGCGTATTGGCCATGGAGGGGTTTGTTTTTCCAATTTAGATTAATATTTCTTATTCCTTCATTTTTTGCCGCTTGCTTTACCATCTTAGCTTGCTTGGTGCAAGAATACTTTCGTCGCATTTAACTGGTCAACTTTAAGTTCTTGCATGAACTTTCTACCTTCGTTAGTAATAGAGTGGACTCTTTTCGCCTGTTCACGAGTAAGCACCAGTTTTAGCATCCAATCCGAGGTTGTTTCAAGATATTTACATAGTCCTATTGTCATAGTTTTATAGCTGAGTTCCAGTTGCATCATTCCTCTTCCTCCATCTTTCTTGGGGATATACAACCTATCCACGTCAGCTTTCGGATGATGCATTCGGTACATAGTCATAAACTTTCCTACTTTCGTATCCATTTTCCGGATCTCTCTTAAAGACCAATTGATCACCTTAAAGCTATATGTAACGACTGGAATTGACAGTGTATTTATTGCTTCTATTCTATTGCTAGAATTAAACTCTGTTTTATAAATACACCTAACTTTTCTGTAGAACTCTTTTTTAACTGTCTCTTCCATACTGTTGTGTTGGATTCCGTCACTTTAATTAATACCCAAGTGTTTATATACTTCTCTAGGTTCAAGTTCTTTAATGGTTTCATGATCGTCTAAATCAATGTCATTGGACTGTACTAGTTTTCCTTTCTTAAAGGATGCTTTAGCACATTTATCCAATCTGAATGACATATTATGTCATTACTGAAAGTCTTTAGCAGACCTTCAAGTTCACTATCATTCTTTGCAAACAACTTTAGATTGTTAGGCAATTCAACCAGAAATTATTGACTTTATCAATACCTGGATATTTCCATTTCTGTGCATTACTCAGGGCACTCTTGACCTCCTCAGTTGTAATATTATTCCATTCCTGTACAGGAATGTCTGTATTTGATGATTCAACTTCTTTAATCCACTCAGCTTCTTCATTATGAGGCTGCTCTTTACTCCAGATATTCTTCCAAAACTGTTCGACTTCTTCAATTTCCGGTGCTTCAACGATTTTAATTCCTTCCTTACCTACTTCCCTACAAAAGTTCTTGGGGTTTGCCTTAAAAGTGTTATTTTGTCCATAGAGCTTTACTCTTTTCTCAAATCTTTGGATCCTTTTCACTTTCACCTGCATCTTCTACTTTGCAGTCTCATTGACTTCACTTGTATTATTCCTATTTAGTTTATATTTCCTTTTGAGTTTACTACATATTCTACTTTTAACATTTTTTCCTCTATGAAGTTCCGATAACACAGAAATTTTCCCTCGTATGCCTTCCATTTTGTTTTCCAATTTAACCCTCCATTTAGGTTTTTTCTTACATATTGTCTACTTTTCTTTATCTTTACTCCACATTCAGAGGTAATACCTTTCGCAGCTGCATTTATTAATTGGTTTAAATCACTTGGGTCTAAGTTGTGGTCTTTCAGTTCTAAAATCTCTTTAGTGCCTCATTACCCATTCTAATGTTCTTATTGTTCTTTTTGCTGTTATGAATTTTTGGAAGGGATTCCCTATCACTCATTTCAGTAACCTTGACTTTGGCATATTCTTCGAGTATGTTAGAGCGTATCCTTTCAATATGACTCAGTTCCACCTCAGTAAATAGCACATTCATACCTGCCTCAAAATTATCATTTGTCAGTAGTTCAATCTCAATCACTCTATTATTTTCATTTACTTCCCTAACATCTACATTCACATTTTCTGGAACCTCAACATTATCTTCAATTAAATTCTCTGTACTATTTAACGAGTTCCCTAAATTTTCGGCACGGACAGTTTCTTTAATCAGGTTTAATTCTTTTTCAGTGAGTCTTTTATCTTTTATGATATCACGACGGACATTTGCTAGTTTAATTGCATCAAAATACGGTCTAATATTTTCATTACGCGCTCTCCACATTTTAAAAGTTCTTAATGTGCAGCTGATTTCAGATGGGTTTTCTAATGCCAGGTAGTAGGAATAAATTACTTCCTTACAATCATCTCTACTCCATTTAATACGTTTTTCTTTTTTCTTTAAGTTTGTTCGCGATGTTGTCTCAGTTGGGTTCAAGTTAGGAATATCCTGGTTTGAATTTCCAGACAGAGTTGCGTTAGATGAGTTAGTTTCGGTTACCAATTTTTCGAATCCAGCAGACTGATTCCTCCCTGAGGGACGCGCTCCTTGGTTAACCACGCGAGGTGCGATGCTGGATGTATTTCTTCTAGTATTCATTTATGATTTCATTAAAGTTGCATTTTACTCTTTCTGTCAAGCAGCTGAGTATACCACGCCAGACGCCACCTCGAATTTCTAGCTCACGCGGTTAGGTTTTTTATTCAAAGTTTTCCTTCTCCTAGGTGGACTGCCAACCAAGGCTAATGAGCTCCACCTACCCAGCGCTAACAGGTACTACACCTTGCCCAAGGGTGACCTGGAGGTAGTTGTGGCAAAGGGTAACCTCATTCGCCCACGTCGAAACTCCACAACCGGATGCATTTTAACGTCATACCCAGGACGTTATTATTATTATTATTATTATTATTATTATTACTACTATTATCATTATTATTAACTCCACCTATTAGGGCAGCACTTCCAATCTAAAGTGGAATAAACCAGAGAGATACCATTGTACCTAAACTCTTAAATGCTGGACTAGAAAAGGGTCTTGGAACAGCTTAACTTGAACAAAACTGGAATCAAAATTGATGTAGAATCCCTAATCCATCTTATAACAGACAATGTCGTTATGTCAAAAGGCACAAATGAACGTGAGTATGATAATAAAGGTAATTGGAGGACGGGTTAGGGACAGTGATACATAAAGGGGGCTAGAGAATACTGTAAACCTATAATTGGTGCGATGGGAATGGAAAATAAGATAACAGGAGGGTTTGAGAAGGTAACGTATATTGCTTCGATAAATTGACATTGGAATTTTTGAAATCAATAAATAATTGCTTAAAGTAACGACCTAACTCCATAATTGTTAAATTCGAACTGAATTGTGAAAACGAATATGCTAATCTTTAATATGCAAAAACAATTACTCGCAAGAATAGCAGTTACTGCAGTAATAATTTCTTTCTGGACCTAAAATTCATAAGAAATCAACATACCTGATGAATTTACAAATGCAAACAACTGCAATCAGGATTATCAGAAATCCCACTGATGCTGGTATCATAATAACATTCAGTTTTATGCTTGTCCAATGGATGGACCCAGACTCCTCAGGCTCCTTCGTGGTGCGCAATGGACTTGGACTTGTCATGGTATTTGTTGGTTATTTTACCTAAAAATATCAAATTAAAACACGAGTTAAATGTGTTTGCAATTCTTTCATATGATAAATTTCCAGTTTCTTTTTTGGCACATCCTCTTTCTCCATTATATTTGTTAAGTCTATCACAAACCAGTTAATTTTCCAGCATGCTTGTTTAAAAACGAATCTGGAAGACAGTTGACGGTACATGTTATCTTTTACATTGTAATCAAAATTTTTTCCAAACGTTACAAACAAATGACTATGATAGTACGGAAATTCCGATCGGAACTTCTGTTATTCACACAACTCCATATGCTCACACCCACTCACTGGCGAAGTGCAGTTGTAATTCTTTTGCTTTTTTTCAACTGGTGGGGTACCCCGTTGGTCTTTGCAATCTAACTCACATTTGGGAGTCAATAAACTGATTGGGAGACACACAGATGCTAAACCTTGTCCACAGACATTTTGAAAGTACAGATGGTAGGAGTTTTCTTCTTCCCATGGCCCTAAGAACCTGCATGACCCATGGCCCTAAGAACCTGCATGACGAGATTTCACTGGTTAACAAGTATATTTTATATTCAATAATTGCCTATTCTTTTAGAAAAATTTACAAAATGTTGTCGGGCTAGAAAATAGTTATTCTGCTTTATTGTTCTAGTTACTCGGAAAACTGTCAGTATGCAAAACCCGACATACTTGCTGAAATACTTCTTTGTCTCTTCTCTTCGAAGTACGCTCGTAGAATTCCAGTTTTTAGTCCCTTGGTTATACTGTACTCAATATCATACAGTACGTTCTGTTAAATAAATTAACATTTCAAATGCAAAGTTCTCCTCCCCAGTTAAAAAACCCCCAGCTATTGAGGTTTTTAATATTTCAATGATCATTGTTCCATATTCTTAAATGACCATTTTAGCAAGTCATTGCGGTGTTAAAAGCAAAAAGACCTACATGGATCAAAACATACTAATTCTGCCCAATGTCTCAAGTAAGCCATAGAGATAGTTCTAAAATCGAGTAAGCTTAACAAATATAGCAACATTACCTTGGTCACATCTTACTGTTTGTCTCCTTTCAAACGAGAAGTTTATTGTAAAATTGTAAAATCAACAAAACACACAAATTCAATATTTGTCGAAGATTTGTAATGTACTGAAAAAACTCGTTTTTTTCACAAGCTGTCCATATGCTAGCTGTTTGGAAGAATAATTATTGAGTCTATACTCAAGAAAATTCACTCTCAGCTAGTAATTTAGCACTTTCAATAATAGTTCTTTAATCTTTTAAGCTTCACATGTTTAAAAAGCAAGAATACGTGCTGTTTTTGTTGTTTCTGAAATCAATATCTGTCACTCAAATCAACACAGCTGACTATAAACTTTGTCAAATCAATCTTGATAAAAACACTCGTTGCAGTGGTATCTTGGGTACGCGTCAGAAATCAGCAAACATTGTTACATAGCTTCCTATTGCCATATTTTGATAATGTAGACGCATGATACCCTACTTATATTTACTACTAACGATAGTTAATTCTTTAAAAAGTTCAAAAAAAAATTAAACAACGAATCTGGCGCCTCAGAAGACAGGATAGAAAGTAGATTATGGATGCACCGAATTAATAAATAAAAATGTTGCACAGATAGACAGAGTTCGTATGTTCTTAAGCCAAGTCGAAATTTTAAGTCAGACGTTTCAGTCTTTTAGCGCAAATTTCAGGTGCATTCAGTGAACTAACGCCAGTTTATTGGCGTTATAAAAATGGTATGTACTCTGTACTCTGCTGACTTTGTATCTTGAATAGCTACAATCACCTTAATTTTAAATAGCAAAAATTGTTAAAAATGGCTTTGTAAAATCCTTTTTAATTCTTAAACAGTTGATGGTGAATGTTACTGTTGTGTATTGTATAACACTTCGTTGTGTCTTTCCCAGTTTTGAATTACTAGAATTAAAACCAAGGAAATATTGTTTAAACTGAAAGGCCAAAATGATGTCTTCAGCACTTCATAAAAGATGTCCCCAGTTAAAAATCTCTGACAGCATTTTGAGAAATAAGTACATCGTTAATATCAACATCGTCAGCCATGTTTTCAGACATTTCCGAATTCCTAGACACAGTAGTTCTGTTGACAGTAATTTCCAGGCAGTTAATTCTTATATGCGGCAATTGTGATCAGGATGTTGACGCTCGACGTAGAGTATCAGAGGAACGCACGCATACATTGATTACTCTAACTTTTCACCAAAGCAAGCAATTAGAAAATACATGACTGTGATTACAAAGGCTACTATTACCCCCAAAATAGTTGTTGGTAAATATCTTCAGAATTATCACCACACACAGTAAGCACCTGCGGCACAACAGGTAAATTTTATTGTTGTAAATTTTACCCTTGGCTGTAGTACCATTAAGATGTCAGTTTTGTACATTATTTTGGGTTTTTGCCTAATTCAAAAAGCAAACACGAAAAGTAGGCTTCAACAACAAGATTTACTGTTTGTGCTGCAGGTGCAGAAGTGTGTGTGGTAGCATTAAAAAGAAAATTCTAAAACTATTTTTGGTAAAGACAGATTTGGTTAGCAATCTCATTTGTTTTTCAAATTGCTTCCTTGGTCAAAAAGCAGGAATAGGCAAAATCTTGCGCACTACTGACATTGAACGTCAACCGACAATTTTTTTTTTGTTTATTCAGTTTGCTACGAAATTTGGAAAGAATTAAAAAAAATAAATAGATGTATAAATAAAATTTTCAATAAAAATTGCGTTTGTATTTCAAATGATTATTTCATGGTACATTTTCATAACCATAAAACAATATGTAATAGATGGTTATATTGTCTACGTAATGACAAATGGTAAAATAATATTAAAAAATTCATTTTCATCACTTGAAACTTGCAATTTTCCTGGTCAAAACATGTGCTTACCTCATATTCCAAGGCCCACAAGCTTACATAGTTTTCATTTCTATCACTTAAATTCATCTACAACTAAAATTTTGGGGTTCGACTATAAAAGAAATGTAATAGTAAGCCATGTAAGACTTAGTTAAACTTTATGAGAATATTTATTGGCATCTAAAAATGCAAATTGGTGTTTCTTAAAATCAAAAGTGAAGAAAAGACAGCAAAAAAGCCTTTATGGTTGGCAGCAAAAACGTCGGTTAAACCTATCTATGTTGAGACCCCTGAGGGTCAAAAATTTACCTGTGTAACTTTGGACTGGCCGAAATTATTTTAATGAATATATTAACCTGACTCTCCATCATTAAATGTCAAATTTAGCGCTATTTTTTGGCATATACAAGTATTTTGATGACGTCATCAAAACCTCACCTTTTGGTATCCTAAAATCAAATTGTAGAGCTTTCTTACTAAACTTTTGAATGCTCAGATCGTTAAATGATGAGAACAAATGACTTTTAAATTATTATATTTTACTTAAAATCAAATTAGTTGGTCCAGTAATATCTAAAATCACAGAAAAAAAAATTTTAAAAATTATCCAAATTGTTAATCCGTGTTTTTTATCAGACAAATATTCCATCATTCAATATTGAGTTTTGATGTTAGTTAGAGGTCGAAATAAAACAACATAAAACTTCAAAGGTAAAAATGCTAAAGCTTCAGTACGTCAAAAGAAAGCAACTGATATTTCAAATTTTTTTTCTTGTCAATCTGTATCGTCATTTACAATATTAAATCGTTTACTTCAATGAAAAAAGATTTATGAGTACCTATTTGAAATCTAAATGAAGTTAATGTACTGTATGCTAGGTTTATGACAAAAATGTGGATCCATTCTTGTGCCCGTCTTGTTCCCGTTATCATGTTAAAAAAATCAATTTGTTTTCTGAGAAATACTTGTATCAATCATCCCATCCCTACCCAACCAAATTAAAAAACATTGTAAACTAATTATATGTATGTACGTATGTATGTATATATATATATGTATGTATGAATGTATATATGCATGTATGTATATATGTATGCATGTATGTATGTTTATATGTATGCATGTATGTGTGTATGTATAAATGTATGTATGTATGTTTATATGTATGCATGTATGTATGTATAAATGTATATATGTATGTATGTATGTATGTATGTATTGATCTATCTATCAATCCCAGTACCTGTCTACTCATCTTGTAGAAAAGGACAATAGTAAACAGGTGTATTGCTTCAATAATTCTGTCAATCAATAAAAAGTAGCCAAGCAAATTTAATCCACAAATTTCGTTAGCTACATAACAAATAACTGGAAACATTGCAAAATACTGTTTTAAACATTTGTTCAAACTTTGGCTCATCACGTCGTAAATTAAGTATAAGCTTACCTGCGCCGAACTGAATGCGGTATATGCGAGTTAGCGTGACAAAATTTAAAACAAAAAAGGTACTTTGTAAAATGTTGGTGAAACCCAAGATAATCAGCACTGAAGCCGTTGGTTGGAATCCTGTTTTAATGATTTATTTGTTTTTATGGGATATTGAAATCAATCGGAAAATCGTATCCATTCTAAAGAATAGCTGATTTTTAATCTTTTTCTACGAATATAAATGAATTTTCATCCAGCACAAGACTAATAGTTATACTTTACTGTGAAAATCGTTGAACAAAATTGTAAAAGCAGCTGTTAATGTCAATACTGAGAAAAATGTCAATATTCATAATTCCTTCATCGAAATAAATATATTTCATTGTCTCTGAAATGTCTTCTGAAAGATGAATATAGATTAAAGCTGGGCAGCTGACGTCAAGAAATATATCTGCCTCCGTAAAGAAAAAAGGATCTCTTCTACCAAATGTATTTTGACGCGATTTTTCTATTATTTTCGATTAGTTCATAAGTACTTAATCAACTGTCTGTATGGCAACTATTAAATGTAAAAAATCCCAAACCAATTAAATTACGTTCGCAGAAGATTCTCATGTGCCTTAAACAAAAGAAAATTGTCATTGTTTGAAATCTGTTCACTAAAGGCGTGACCAACTATGGAACACATCAACCTTTTCTCAGTTTGTCTACTTTACGTATGACTTGGTGCAGATTTTTTGTACAGATCATTGCTATAATTAAAATATCCAAACCAATTATGAGATAATATCTCTCTCAGAAAGCTCAGTAAATCAGATACGCTACTTTGACAACCATCCTAATAGTTCCCTTTTTATACTTTTAGTCTGTGGTACAACACAAGATAGACAAAAAACAAATGTCATCTATATTTCCAACTCCAGGAACACAAAACCAGTCAAGACCGACCTTCTTGGAATGAAAAAGTAAGAATGACCACGTGATCTCAATGTGATTTATTTAGATCGTTAGAGCAAAAACAAAAAAGTGAATATATTATCTGGGCAATAGCAAGTCATGATAGTTTCTGGTCATTGTTATTTGTGGTATATCTGATTAATAAAGCAGTAATTATTAGACCAATGCCCACCAACAACAGAAAGCAGTAATGATAAAATAGCACTGAAAATTCATGCCTGGATATCACAAATGTGGGAGGTTTTAAGACTGGCTATGGAATTTGTTTATTGTCAAAAGGTCCTGAAAACTTGGTTTCTATTAAGTAAATTCTACTGGTTTATTTGTATAAAAACAACTCTGGACAGTCTACTACCAGTAGCGAAGAAAATAAAATCCAATTGGTAAAGGTCAGCCATGACCGTTGCATTTAATTAGTTCTTCACTTGATATTCAGAAAGTTTTCGCGAATACTTAGGTGATGAGATGTTTAGTCCTTTAAAATTAGAATTTAAAAACATAGTTAAAAATATCAATTTTAATATGTAAGTTTATCTACAACCAACTTATTTGCAACTATCAGGCAAATTTACTATGACTTTACTATGTGCAAAGAATTTCTTTAACCAGAGTTCAACCCATACTGTACATAGAAACAGTAATTACTGCGGAATGACAAGATGCAAAATTTTTTTAACAGTACCATCGAAGGAAGCTGGTGGTGACATTAGTACTAGCACTATTACCACTATTATTATTATCATTATTATTATTATTTTATGATTTGAATTTGCTTTGTTTAAATGCGACCAGTGCCAAGTCAAACCCTGGGACTTCAAGCAACAGAAAGAAAAACGAGGCTATAATCTTTCTAGAAAAATTTTTATGCAAGATGTGATACACCCATAGGTGTGATCTTCTGTATTTCAGAAAGATATATATTCCCAGGGATTTCATAACTATAATACTGCGCATTTTTTGTTACCATTCCCAGAGATCCAACGACAACAGGGATTGTAGTGGTTTTTAAATGCCAAATCTTTGTGATTTCTATCTCAAGATCCTTATACTTACTAGGTTTTTCAAATGTCTTTAATTATGTGTTACTATCAGCAGTAATGCTCATAGCTATGAGGAAACAGGTCTTATCTTGATGGTTCTTAATGACAATATCTAGTCGGTTTGCCCGAGTAGTTATTATTATTATTACTATTTTGTTTTCCATTTTTCTCGGTAGATCTTCCATCCGGTGCTAACCTAAAAGCAGATAACAACCAGTTATCAAAGGTTTTAGGTCTTCTTTTCTTCTCTGCTCTCAAATTGAGAGCACTTTCCTTAAAATCCTTGCAGTTCCCAATAGTGCTGTTTTCTGTATTATTTCTAATCTAGCATCACCGGTTAACTTTTCCAGGTGTTTCCTACAATCTTTAGATACCGCTCCCAATGCTCCAATTACAACAGGTATAACTTTAGCCTTTCTAAGATTCCACAGTTTTGTTACCTCTTCCTT
>RDPX01000235.1:1298598-1317424 GCA_003991215.1 Morbakka virulenta | reverse complement strand
ATGTTGCACTTAATGAATGCTTGAGACTAATGAGTGGTTGTATAAAATCCACTTCAACTGATGTTCTTCCTATTCTTTGTGGTATTGAGCCTGCCGACTTAAGAAGAGATAAAAATATATTGAATTTATATAATCGTGTCCTATCAGAGGAAGGGCACATTCTTGAAAAATTGGTTGAATATCCACTTACAAACAATAGGTTGAAGAGCAGAGTTCAGAGATTTTGATTGGTATATATAAAAATATTGTATGAGTATAAAAATATGGATAGTGCAAAAATATCAATTAAATCAAATTATAAGAAAACGAAATTATATTGCCTGTGATATTTATCTTTTAAATTTAATGTTCCTGAAAAGACTTGTCCTGCCCTCTTTTGCTCTTCAATCTTTATATTCTTTCACTGTTACCTTTATTTTCAGATCCGATCTTTTAACTGGACTCAACAGTCGTTTCTTGCTATCCTGTAAGTATCGCTCATGCCAAATCTTTGATTTTTCTATAGTACCTTCAATGCTGAAAAGTCCCGTACTGACTTTGTTCCCTGAAATATTCAGTCAGTCTACATTGCTTTTTGGATGGAGTGTTTTATGTATCGTTATTAGCTTCATAGTACCTATTTGCTATCCTTCGTTCCCTTGTTTCCTCTATTCCAGAATGGAAGCAGAGTATTTTACCACAGAAACAGCCTATCTATTAATTGTTTTAATGGTCCTATTTAAGTTTGTCTCTAACACTTTCACCATTCTTTATTAATCTATAGTTCTATATATTTAATAATTAATTTTTCTGGGGTAGACCTTGATACTTTTTCATCACTATAAGCATCTTACTTCTCGATGTACCCTTGTTTAACACTGCAATCGGTTTTTATTTTTGTCTGTTAAGTTCAACTTATTTGTTTTGACCCAAAAATTTGGTTCCAACATTTTGCTGGCACAGTTGTTAGGTTATAAAATTGGCACTCTTTGAATAATTGAAATACCAGTTCAAAATAAAATGTTCAATCCTTTTTACAGTATACAAACAACAGAATATTTCAAATACTGTACATAGAGTTCTTATAAAGATGAATAGGACTGTAGCAAAGAACTTTTTCTTCTTCTCCATATTTCTAATGTTTTTAATTTTCAGCAAGTTCCTATTTTCTTTCTAAATATCAACTACTTCAGTTTGTAAAAAACCCAAAGCCAGATTAAAATGTCAGGATTTAAAGTTGAACTATCACTGTGGTTTCAGGTCATGCGAAGCCCATGGTTAAGAGATTAATTTGGGATTGGATCCTTATTTTATGTGTTTGTCTTGTCAATTTGACCTGAGTTACATTTAAAGTCCATTGAAATCCACATTTCATCCACATTGAATCTTTTTCGGATTTAAAAATTAATTCACAATTTTAGTGCCACTGCAAAGCAAACGAAGCCCTGCACATAACCATAGTATCCCCAAGTAGGCTACAAGCCTTCTATCTACTTTTAATGTACAATCCAATGCATGCAGGGTTGAATTGTCATTCTGCAGCATTTCGCTGTCGTATTACATAGGCTTGGTTTTCATAAGCTAATGATAAAAATCACAAGATCCATGCGCGTTTAAATACGACTTAAAGAATGTAAAAACCTCAAGCATGAGTATCATCCTTAATTTGAGTTTCTGGTGACACCAGAATGGGCTTTGTAAGCTTTTTTGGAATTACAGAATGTAAGACATCGTACTGACGCCACCTGAATTTAATACGGCTGATGTCCAATGGAATTGTCTATTGTCTCGGTACGCAAAAGGGTCTGGTTGCAACAGATGGTTAAGATTGACAGCTATAATTAACTATAGATAAAAATATTGTTGATTTGTTTGTTTGGTCACACTGATGCATGTGCATGAAGGACAAGAAATTGATCAATGTTTATTTGGGTATTGGTCTCAGAATGAGCGAGAGAGGAGGAATCTAAAAATGCCAGCTAATTTTTGTTACTGTTTGAAGAGGTTAATCTTCTCTAGCGGAACCAACATGCCGTGATGTTTTCGTTTTTTATACAATAAACTGGAAATAATTAAAACTGATAAAAACAAAAAATCACCTTTTTTGTAACATTCTTGGGTCTTGCATTCAATTATACCTTCTTGGGTCCTCATTTTTAAAGTTAATATCAAGCGTATTCCTTTTAACAATGTAGTATATTTATACTGACTTTTATATTATAGCCTTGTACAGGTGATATATATTNTATAATATAATATAATATAATATAATATAATATAATATAATATAATATAATATAATATAATATAATATAATATAATATAATATAATATAATATAATATAATATAATATAATATAATATAATATAATATAATATAATATAATATAATATAATATAATATAATATAATATAATATAATATAATATAATATAATATAATATAATATAATATAATATAATATAATATAATATAATATAATATAATATAATATAATATAATATAATATAATATAATATAATATAATATAATATAATATAATATAATATAATATAATATAATATAATATAATATAATATAATATAATATAATATAATATAATATAATATAATATAATATAATATAATATAATATAATATAATATAATATAATATAATATAATATAATATAATATAATATAATATAATATAATATAATATAATATAATATAATATAATATAATATAATATAATATAATATAATATAATATAATATAATATAATATAATATAATATAATATAATATAATATAATATAATATAATATAATATAATATAATATAATATAATATAATATAATATAATATAATATAATATAATATAATATAATATAATATAATATAATATAATATAATATAATATAATATAATATAATATAATATAATATAATATAATATAATATAATATAATATAATATAATATAATATAATATAATATAATATAATATAATATAATATAATATAATATAATATAATATAATATAATATAATATAATATAATATAATATAATATAATATAATATAATATAATATAATATAATATAATATAATATAATATAATATAATATAATATAATATAATATAATATAATATAATATAATATAATATAATATAATATAATATAATATAATATAATATAATATAATATAATATAATATAATATAATATAATATAATATAATATAATATAATATAATATAATATAATATAATATAATATAATATAATATAATATAATATAATATAATATAATATAATATAATATAATATAATATAATATAATATAATATAATATAATATAATATAATATAATATAATATAATATAATATAATATAATATAATATAATATAATATAATATAATATAATATAATATAATATAATATAATATAATATAATATAATATAATATAATATAATATAATATAATATAATATAATATAATATAATATAATATAATATAATATAATATAATATAATATAATATAATATAATATAATATAATATAATATAATATAATATAATATAATATAATATAATATAATATAATATAATATAATATAATATAATATAATATAATATAATATAATATAATATAATATAATATAATATAATATAATATAATATAATATAATATAATATAATATAATATAATATAATATAATATAATATAATATAATATAATATAATATAATATAATATAATATAATATAATATAATATAATATAATATAATATAATATAATATAATATAATATAATATAATATAATATAATATAATATAATATAATATAATATAATATAATATAATATAATATAATATAATATAATATAATATAATATAATATAATATAATATAATATAATATAATATAATATAATATAATATAATATAATATAATATAATATAATATAATATAATATAATATAATATAATATAATATAATATAATATAATATAATATAATATAATATAATATAATATAATATAATATAATATAATATAATATAATATAATATAATATAATATAATATAATATAATATAATATAATATAATATAATATAATATAATATAATATAATATAATATAATATAATATAATATAATATAATATAATATAATATAATATAATATAATATAATATAATATAATATAATATAATATAATATAATATAATATAATATAATATAATATAATATAATATAATATAATATAATATAATATAATATAATATAATATAATATAATATAATATAATATAATATAATATAATATAATATAATATAATATAATATAATATAATATAATATAATATAATATAATATAATATAATATAATATAATATAATATAATATAATATAATATAATATAATATAATATAATATAATATAATATAATATAATATAATATAATATAATATAATATAATATAATATAATATAATATAATATAATATAATATAATATAATATAATATAATATAATATAATATAATATAATATAATATAATATAATATAATATAATATAATATAATATAATATAATATAATATAATATAATATAATATAATATAATATAATATAATATAATATAATATAATATAATATAATATAATATAATATAATATAATATAATATAATATAATATAATATAATATAATATAATATAATATAATATAATATAATATAATATAATATAATATAATATAATATAATATAATATAATATAATATAATATAATATAATATAATATAATATAATATAATATAATATAATATAATATAATATAATATAATATAATATAATATAATATAATATAATATAATATAATATAATATAATATAATATAATATAATATAATATAATATAATATAATATAATATAATATAATATAATATAATATAATATAATATAATATAATATAATATAATATAATATAATATAATATAATATAATATAATATAATATAATATAATATAATATAATATAATATAATATAATATAATATAATATAATATAATATAATATAATATAATATAATATAATATAATATAATATAATATAATATAATATAATATAATAAAATATAATATAATATAATATAATATAATATAATATAATATAATATAATATAATATAATATAATATAATATAATATAATATAATATAATATAATATAATATAATATAATATAATATAATATAATATAATATAATATAATAAAATATAACATAAAGTTCTTTAACTTATAAGTGAAGGGTTTTAAAATTGCTATTTATCTGTACATTCTGTTTAGAAAAATGCCTATTTCCGACTTCAGGGACCAACAAATTTAAATATGTTTAAACCAATTTTGAAAAGGTTATTGGCATCTGAAATTATCATATTCAGATGCCAATGCTACTAAGAAGAATTAGTTAAGGTAAGAGATAATGTGATATTTCTGTTGACAGCAGTGTTTTTAGGAGATGTTATAAATACTCATAATAAAGTTGATCTGTTTGATAATGATCGCTTTGACACTGATGGTTTGTATACAAATGATTTTGACCTACGTCTTTCTTGGAATACAGTTGTAGAATTAAATCATTCTTTTAAGAAGGCCACACCTACAAATACCATCAGGGCTGCACTAATACACCAGCAAGCAATATCCTTATCACCATCAGGTCAGAATTAAACCAATTTTATTTAACCAAACAATAAGATTAAAATCTCTATAGAAAGAGGTTTCTTGGTATTAAATTTCTATGCGAAAACAGGCTTGCAAAAGAAAGATGAGATTTACAGATTGAACAATTTTTACTGGGGAATTTATTAAGTTTAATTAAAAAATTTTCGACCGATGAAGCATAACAAGCCATACAGTTATTTCTGACTCAGACCTAATAGTTACCCAAAATTTTGTTAATGCAGTACCTCTTAATCACCCTTTGAGTTGCGTATAAAATAATTGATTATATATAAGAACCTCTAATCGGTTTTGAATATAAAGATAAAGCAACCACAAAAACTCGGAATTTCTTGAAATATTTCGTAACTTACTGTGACTTGAACACTCCATTCAAATTGGAAGTAAAAAAAAGAAGAGAAAACGAGTTATGTATTGTAGAGAAGTACAAATTGATCAATGATTTCAAACCATCACCAATAACAACAAAAACCTTTTTTTCCCAATAAACGACATAAAGTAACAAAATAGAAACAAGCAGACTAAGCAATAATAGTACACTTGTAGTGAATAAAATGGTGAGGATAAATCTAGTAATAAAGATTGATGCTAAAATGATAAGGGGAACAGTAGACAAGTAAATAGTTGAAAAAGATTATTACTTAAATAAACTAAAATAGTTCTACCACATTCATTCAAGCCACAGTTTATACCATCAGAAACAACAGACCAAAGACGGAAAACCCACTTAATTGCATGCTATTGACACGTAGCAATGACCCCTGGGCAAATTTTCAAGGCCCAGATTCTCCCGTCTTGATGGCTCCAGCAACGTCAGAGGGAATGAAATAGAATATATTCAAAGTGTTCATGTTTTGGGGTAAAAAACTAACGAAGCCATTACATCTTTCACTTCTTCCGATTTTTAACTACACTATTCTGTAAAAATAAAACTTTTCAAGGCTAGACAAAAAATAATGACAATATTTAATCCTCAATTCCATCCCTTGTTAAATACTGTAAACAAAAAAATAAACAATAATTAATAAAATTGATAAATAAATAAATAAATTAAAAAATATCACTAAGCAAAAAGCCTTTCAGAACCCCACAAACAAATTAACAATTGCATAAGCAGTCTAATAAACAAACAAATAAATAAACAATAAATTAATAAAATTGATAAATAAATAAATTAATTAAGAAATATCACTAAGCAAAAAGCCTTTCAGAACCCCACAAAAAAATTAACAATTGCATAAGCAGCCTAATAAACAAACAAATATATAAGCAATAAATTAATAAAATTGATAAATGAATTAATTAATTAAAAAATATCACTAAGCAAAAAGCCTTTCAGAACCCACAAAAAATTAACAATTGCATAAGCAGCCTAATAAACAACCAAATAAATAAACAATAAATTAATAAAATTGATAAATAAATTAATTAATTAAAAAATATCACTAAGCAAAAAGCCTTTCAGAACCCCACAAACAAATTAACAATTGCATAAGCAGCCTAATAAACAAACAAATATATAAGCAATAAATTAATAAAGTTGATAAATGAATTAATTAATTAAAAAATATCACTAAGCAAAAAGCCTTTCAGAACCCCACAAACAAATTAACAATTGCATAAGCAGCCTAATAAACAACCAAATAAATAAACAATAAATTAATAAAATTGATAAATAAATTAATTCATTAAAAAATATCACTAAGCAAAAAGCCTTTCAGAACCCCACAAACAAATTAACAATTGCATAAGCAGCCTAATAAACAAACAAATAAATAAACAATAAATTAATAAAATTGATAAATAAATTAATTAATTAAGAAATATCACTAAGCAAAAAGCCTTTCAGAACCCCACAAACAAATTTACAATTGCATAAGCAGCCTAATAAACAACCAAATAAATAAACAATAAATTAATAAAATTGATAAATAAATAAATTAATTAAAAAATATCACTAAGCAAAAAGCCTTTCAGAACCCCACAAACAAATTAACAATTGCATAAGCAGGCTAATAAACAAACAAATAAATAAACAATTATTCTTCTTGACTTCAGGGAATGAAGCGAGTAAAAACTTATCTTGGGTAGGATTAAGAAGAGGAAAAGGAATAAATGAATAAAAGATGTATTAGATAGCATTGGTTAAGTATTTAAAAGAAGAAAGATGAAATTTATCGGGAAAACAAGGGGTCGAAAAAATGTTTCAAAGTATTTGTATATGAACAAGAAGCTGGTACAGTAATGACACATGGTTTCAACCTGGTTCTAAGAGTGTACATGAAGAACACGTCAATAAAAAATGAAGTAAAGAATTTCATAAAAGATAAAGTAAATAATTTTATAAGCAAGTAAATAAACGATGTTTGGATGTACACAAAAAAGAATTTGGAAAATATAAAATAAAAAATAAAATAAAATAAAATAAAAGCCCTGAAAAAAGAAGGATAAAAAAAAATGAAAAAAAAATGTAGCATTGATTTATTTTCATACGTGAAACACAAAGGTACAAGTAAGAGCATTTTGTTTTGCTATCTTTTATCTATTCCCTCATGTAAAGTAGTTCACCGATTTTGGTACTTTGTCATAATATATAACTTAAAATAAACCGATCATTGCTACCAAGTTAACCCCGTGATAGCACTTCTATTGGTTAACAGTCAGGAGGCAAGGGGTTTGTCTGAGAGAGTGATGTGCCAGACTGATTTTAGAGCGACTGCAAGTGTCGCAATGTCATAGGGGTCAATGAAGTTGCACCGCGCCTCACCATGGGTAGTGAAGTAGAAAAAAATCTTCTTAGTCCTGGCTTGAAGCTCGGAGAATTAAAATCAATTTTCAACATTCGGATTAGTATTGGTTAATTTTGTTTCTATACTCATACCTTCAGAAATATAGGTAATTAATATATATATATATTACTAATATATATATATATATAATATAACTAATATTATATAACATTTATTAAGAAAGTAATGCTATAACACAAATTATGGAACAAAAGTAAGATACTTGTTTAATCTGAATCAATGTTATGTGTCATTTCTTATACAGCGTTCCGAAAATGAAATAGGTCTTCTGACAGTTCGCTTTTCTTGCTCATCTGACTGACTTCATAATGTATTGATCCCCAAACTGTGACTGGCCCAGAACAATGAAATTATGGTGCTTTGAACTGAAAACAATGTCTATCCCTGCTAGTACCAATAAGGATTTAACACATCTGGAGATAACTAGTCATCTGTATTCCGTAAGTCGGTTGCCTGGAACTATTTTCTTCTATGTGATCCACTACAGGTGTAAGGTTAGCAATATTCATCTTCCAAAATGTGCTTACGAAATTAATCAGACCTCTTTCAAATCCCAAATATCACTGTCTTTCCATAAAGTAGGCCGTAATTTAATTGACCCACTTTTTGGAATGCTTACCAATTGGTAACTGCTCGATGAGGCCTCATTACTAAATAAGAAAAAGAGTGCTGATGTTGCAGTTTTAATAAAACTGTTAGAGATATCTGTATGAAAGATAAGAATTACAATTACGTGGGATAGTCATGCTAGAAACAGATCAATTTTACGATTGATATAAACATGAATCCATTTTAATCAGACTTGTTCTAAGTAGGAGTACCCTTTCTTGAAGATGATATAATAACATCAAAGACAACAGGGCAATGAATTGGGCATCCGATAAAATCATTTTTTTATGTGCTTTTTTTTCTTGATTTTTTAAAAAGTCATAAGAATTCAGCTCTAGGAAGGAAACACAAAATATTCAAGACTTGCCTGACGTTATCTCCTTTTCTTGCTACACTAGGTTAAATACATAGTGCTTAAAGAAGTATAATTATTGTACATGTATATAAGTCAGGTGGTAGCTCTTTACAGTAATTTTCTTCTTTGATACTGCAAATAGCCAATAAAGACTAGTACTGAACTTTCAGCCTATGCCAAACTAAAATTGATTTCATTTCAATAAATGCCCTAAATATTTGATAATATGTTCTTCTCTTCGCTAACATATTCTAATAATTGGTAACTAAAACTATTTTATGCTAATGTTTACTAATATGTGCTAATTTTTACAAGTATATATTAATCTGTTTTAATATTTACTAATAGTTGTTAATAAGTGCTATTTCCTAGTAATGAATCCCTATGCAAGTATGTGCTTATGTGCTTATGTCATGACCATGTAGAAAGTATTCCATATTTTAGAACAGGGTAACATACTTGTTTTATTTTGAATAAGATTTAAGATTCTGTAGTTGCTATTTAGCCGGGAGCTCAGGCCAGTTACGGTATGTGTTACCGTGGTTTGAACAGAACCAGAAATTGGCGCTCTTCGAAAATTGGCGCTGAGAACAGAAAAAAATTTGGTCATGTGACTTAAACCGATCGACCAGTGAAATTTTACTTCTACATAGGTCGGTAAAATAGGTTTTTATTTATTTAGCCAGTACCCCGTAAAATAGACACACTCTGAAGATTTAGGATTTATGCAGTAAACAAAGGCCTTGATGTATAAGTTGAGATGACTCAAAAAACAAAAACCTATATACTTGTACGGGTACCTGCTATTTTCAAAAAGCATATTATGGTTGTTTGGGCTTAGTCGCATATTTCATCACCTATATAGCACTTTTTAAGGTTCCTTTTGCCTATAGTAAAAGGCATCTTTCGGTTGGATTAAATAAAATTTCAATTATATCCACTATTATTCACTTCCAGTGAAAAAGGAAAAATACGTTCAGAAGTTAGCATTTGCTTGACCTCCAATACACATACATACACATTCACCCACACACAATTTTTTTGTTAAAAAAAGATATTATGTATTAATACACAGAGACGCTTTAGAATTATCTAGGGGAGAAGTCTAACTTACCCAATTTCAATTGAAAAATAAAACTCTTTAAAGTCCCACACAAACACAGGGACACAGTGATACTCACACAGACACTTGCACAGACACCCACAGAGACAACTACTCTGACAACCACACAGCACACACAAAAATACACTTACTATTAAAAATCCCTATCATTAATACACAGGTACTCTTCAGGATAAGTAAGAAACTTAATTAATCCCATTTTAATAAAAAAATAAAACTCTCTCGGAGTTTACTACTGACACATGCACAAACACACACACACACACACACGTTATGTGAAAGAAATATACCAAGTATTAATGAACGCGAGGACACAAGAATCACCCAGGAGCCTAGTTCATCATTTTTTTTATCGAAACATAAAACCCTGCAGGAGCTGACTACGCAGATACATGCACACATACACAGAAATTACACAGTCACAGGCACAAAGATATACACAAAGACAAATATACACTAACCGTTAAGTAGATAGGTCAAAATAGGATTGAGATGGATGGAGGTCCAGATCTTTTATTTTCTTACTTCTGATCTAGAATCTCGATACAAAAACATAAAGTATTGTCAATCACAAGTCTTATCACACACTTTACAATAATAATAACATAAAGAGTACGGTATTACAATTCATTGAGTATTTAAGTCAGCAATCATGGCAGAGTGACGCACTATTTTTCAACAACGATTCAAGTAAACAGTAGACGAAATGGGTTGAAAGATTACAGAAAACTAGTATTCAAAATTACCTTCTAGCCTCTCTAAGTAGGGAATTGTGGTTATGCATTTTGAAACTTTTACCGGTTTCGCTAAATGAACGGTAAAGCACCTCCGGTAAAACCGGTTTTTTTGGTAAAGACATAAAAAGTACAAGCAGACATGACATATAGTGAACTATAGCTGAAAATATTCTCTATTTATTCTGACAAAGCACTCTTACAAAGAAAGACTTCATTTTCTTGTAAATATCCGAAAGAAGACACAATGCATCTTTTTTTTTCATTCAGACGACTTCTGAGCTTTGTGATTATCAACCCAGAGGCAATGAAAGCCTTTTCAGATTCTTCTGAAGATGGCTGCACCTTGAGAGAGTAGCTCAAGGTTTGGTGTTAGCTTCTTAGTCACCTCATATTCACTGAACTCTTTGGACAGGTTTCTTTTTGTAATATGGAGATTCTTCTTTCTTCTCTTCACACTTTCAATGACTAGTTCCAACTTATCTGCTAGGGAAAGAATCCTCTTGTCCTCCTCTCCACCTCTCTCGGCATCTTCCCCGGGACCTCCTTCTTCTTCCTTGCGTTGTAACAATCTCTCAATTAGCAGTGTTGCCTCTTGTTTCTTTGATGTTGGACAGTTGCTTTGTGTAAAGTAGTCAGGATCATTGAGGTACTTCATCAGATGAACAAGACTTGCATTTCTTTGTGGGGATACCTTCTCTTCTAGAGAATCTTTCATCTCACTGGAACCTGCCTTGTTGAACGGAGACAGCTTCTTTAGAGTGAAGTCATCAAGTCTTTCACTTTTCAAGATGATGGTGTCTCTTCGGCACAGAGGTTTGACTGCACAATTTACAGGCTCAAGGACAGTTGCAACATATTTAAGCTGGGCGAATTCACTGGCATCTATATCCAGCTCATTCTGAAGTACGATCAGTGCCATTTTAACAGGCTTTTCATGCTTGAGAAAACAGATTATCATCTGGTACGTTGAGTTCCACCTAGTTCTACAGTTCAGGATTGATTTCCTTTTGAAACTCTGTTCAGACGTATTTCTGTAGGATGTAATTTTTGACTTGTGATCTTTTGAATTGCTGGCAAGTTTTCTCACTTTTTGGATCACTAGAAGGTGGTCTCTTCGAAGTGTTACTGATAAATTGCCATCCTCAATTCTGTATGCATCATTCAACAACTGGCCACTTCTCTGGTTTGCATCGTCTTTACTCTCCTCAGTTTCCATGTCCTGCTCCTCCTCTTCTGCTTCTTCTTTCCCAGACTCACCGTCATCTTCTTTCTCTGCGTACAGATAGTCACGAACTGCAAGATGATAGCCGTAGGAAAAGCAGTGTTGATGGATGAGCATGATCAGCCTGCCAAATTTTACCATTACTCTAGTATGTCGTGACTGCTAACTCATTAGAGTCCATAGAAACACCAAAGGCCGAAAGTCTTTCCTTGACTAGCTCAACAGCTGTTTCTGTGGGCATACTTTCTCGTATTACAACTTCCCAAGGTTGAAAACTCCAGAGCTGTAGGTGTTGATGTTAATGTTCAGATATCTCTTGTTGCTGAAGGCAGTGTACACATCTAAGGTGAGACTAAATCTTTCCCTCTTTTTTCGTAGGTCTTCTAGTTAATGTTTTGTTTCTCCTTCTTGGTTTGATGATGAGAAATAGCAAGATTTTGAATATCTCTTGGTCTCTTGGGTAGCTTGTAACCTTGACTTTGCAAAGCCTCTTGGATCTTTGTGCTTGTTGCCATTGTACTGAAACTGACTCAATCACAAGCTGACAGTTCAGCAACAATTTGTTCAGTGCTGCTCTTAGCGATGAGAAAGCTTTTGTTGCTTCCGTGTTGAATGTGAACAGCTGGAGCTGGCATGCTTTCTGCAGCAGCAGGAAGATTTACTTTGTATTGGTCTTGAGATGTGACCTCAGGGCACTAGTTGACCCGTGTTCCACAGAAGTAAGTGAATCTCCATAAACTCTAGGATGATCTTGATTTTTGTGGCTGCAAACATTTGCAGCAGAAAGGGAAACGCGGAAGTTTACAAAACTCGGGCAAAACAAGTTCCGGTAGTAATGCTGTCAGTTCGGCACCTATGTTATGCAAACTAAGCGTGCAAAACAATGACACATTACCAGACGCAGAAACTGACTTTGAGCTGAGAGCAACTCAAAGTTTCCATATAGTTTGTTGTTTTCTACTTACCAAAAAAACCGGTTTTCAGAAGCTCTATTTCCTGTGATAGCGGTTAGGAAAATATTAGCGATTTACTAGTTTCGGTAAAACCGGGATTACCGGTTCATAAACTATATATATATCTGAGCTATCCACTAGTTGATTTATTTTTTTGTAGACCTTTCCTATTAAAACAGTATTGTTGACGTCCCTATTTTTGCTTTTTCTTGTGAATTTACGAGTACCGTGATTGTACTATAATAATTCTTTGTGGTGTGCAAAATTATCTTTGGCATGGTATGCCGTCAAAATGTAAACTGAACTATGATAGCCAGAACATTCGTCGTTTAGCGCGAAGGGGCAGGAAGCATGATTCACTAAAGTCACCAGACCCATCGGCACCATCAAGACACCTTCAGAAACCCAGAAACCGAAACCGGCTATTCATGCTAAACAAACAAGGCATACCCTTCACAACAAACTGAGAGGCTGAAATCAACTTGTGATTCACTGACTGATGTCCATTTAATTACGTTGTGATATTGCAAAGGCAGCAACACTAACATTTGTCCTTGTTCAGCTGCCTCCGAAGCTGTCATGGCGGAAATTGATTTTATTTTACTGGGCTCAACAATTGGAGCAGCTTCATTTCTCTACCAAAGTGGTAAACTGAATGGCCAAAATAAATAAATAAATCTCGCTTACAATATCTAACAACTAAAAGTTTTTTTACCCTTTGTGTTGACTCTGTGAACACAGCCAGCTTATTTTGGATAATGTACCTAAATCGTGTTAGGTAAATAAGTTGCTTTAACAAAATTTTCACTTTTTACTTGTTAATTACAAAATTCAGGCGGGTTTTCTTTGATTAAAGAAAATTACAACAAAGAAAATTTGCCACAAGGCAGTTATATATAACAATTAAGTCAAGAAAATCTGACACTGAAATATTACCACACCAAAGAGATAATTTTCCAGAGCTTTTATGACCGTATATTTTTTTTCCAGGTCATATTAACACTATTATTGTTTTGCAGAATAGAGAAATACTGAACACTAGTTGTTAAAAACTTCAATGCAGAGAATTGGCTGAAGAGGAAATGTACAAAGAAATATTGTCACATGGACTTGTTGTTAAGATAAGGTTTAAAACGAGAAAAAACCCCTTTTTACTAGATTTGTCATGAATGATATCTTCTCTATATGTAATGACGTCGGGCAAATGCTAAATAATAAAGCTAAAAAATGACTCGACCAATCTCTTCCTGTAGGTTACACGATCGGCAATGACACACAATATTCGTAACTTGTTAAAGCTAACCGCTAAAGCTTCTTCTCCTATTTCTTCTTTTTCTATTCTTTCTTATTCTACTTCTGCTATTTCTTTTTCTTCTTCTTCAATTTCTTTTTCCTCTCTCTCTCTACTTCCTCTATTTTTTCTCTTAATTTCTTCTTCATTTGTTTCTTCTTCTCTCTTTCTTCTTTTCCTATTTCTTCCTCTCTTAGTTCTTCCTCCTTTCTTTCTACTTCCTCTATTTTCTTCTTTTTCGTCTCCTTCTATTTTTATTTCCTCTTCTTCTATTTCCTCTCTTTTTTTTGCTCTTATTTTCTTCTATTTTTGTTTCTTCTTTTTCTCTTTCTTCTTCTCTCAGTTCTTCCTATTTTCTCCTTTTTCTTCTCTTAGTTCTTCTTGCTTTCTTTCTACTTCCTCTATTTTCTTCTTTTTCTTCTTCTTCTATTTCTTTCTCTTCTATTTCTTCTTCTATTTCTTTCTCTTCTATTTCTTTTTTTTCTTTCTTCTTCTTCTTTTCTCTTTCTCCTCCTCCTCCTCCTTCTTCTTCTTCTTCTTCTTCTTCTTCACTTTCCTTCATCTTGCTTAAATGTCTTTCATAATTCGGGTATCAGAAACATAAATTTTTCTCTTTCATTTACTCCTCCTAATGGTTTTCTGCTCTTGTTGTAACGATACCATTTGTACAATTTGTATAATTAGTTGGGTTTTTTTGCGGCTTGAGCTATCTGCCACCCCACTGTAAACCACACGCCATCATGCTTTTGCTCAGCATTCTATCTTATTCCATGCTGTCTTGTGATCAATTTCTTGAAGATTAAGTATTTATTATCCATAATTTATTAATTCCTAAATTTTAAACATCAATAAATAAGAAAGTCCTGTAATGCCATCAAATGTCTAAAACAATAAAGCGTCTGTAAACCACAGTGGTGATGGCACTGTGCTGTTTGTTATGCATGTAATGTATGTAATGTATGTAATGTATGTAATGTATGTAATGTATGTAATGTATGTAATGTATGTAATGTATGTAATGTATGTAATGTATGTAATGTATGTAATGTATGTAATGTATGTAATGTATGTAATGTATGTAATGTATGTAATGTATGTAATGTATGTAATGTATGTAATGTATGTAATGTATGTAATGTATGTAATGTATGTAATGTATGTAATGTATGTAATGTATGTAATGTATGTAATGTATGTAATGTATGTAATGTATGTAATGTATGTAATGTATGTAATGTATGTAATGTATGTAATGTATGTAATGTATGTAATGTATGTAATGTATGTAATGTATGTAATGTATGTAATGTATGTAATGTATGTAATGTATGTAATGTATGTAATGTATGTAATGTATGTAATGTATGTAATGTATGTAATGTATGTAATGTATGTAATGTATGTAATGTATGTAATGTATGTAATGTATGTAATGTATGTAATGTATGTAATGTATGTAATGTATGTAATGTATGTAATGTATGTAATGTATGTAATGTATGTAATGTATGTAATGTATGTAATGTTTTTGTGTCAACACGTTGGATGTGGTAATCTATTGCTGCGATAAATTCTACTTCTGATGAACTTAATCTCACGTGGACTATAAAATTAAAATTATAATATATTACTATGTTATCAGATATAGTCCACTTCAAGTTCTTCCTTCTGAAAATGGTAATAGATCAAGCTACATCATTAAAGATACAATTCAAGGGCTTTGAAATGGAAACTGATCAATAAGTTGTACATGTGCTCGTCAAAATGAAAAATAGAATAACATGCACAGTACACGAGTAAAAGAGAGGAAAACTAGGAGAAGGAGCACAAGAACAAATACGGGATAACAATAGATCCACTACTTATGATCAGCTTGAAGGGTGGATCCAGGGAAGTGATAGACCGTATGGAAAGATATAAAATCTAAGTGTGGTGAATCCATTAAATGAAGTGTAAGGGCTCGAAAGATACGATATCGAAGGCAGGCAGAAGCTATATTGCTATGGCATAGAAAGCAGAAGGAATGAGTGGGCAATATACGACTTCGTACTTTAACAAAAGCTGTAGGAGAGGTACATAGAGTGTAGCATTATGAAGATGAGCCCTGAAAACCATGGGCAGATGATGTTTTACATGTGTGTATGTACCGCAGACAGCATGCGCAAATTTGGAGAAAATTCGATGCAACGGTGGCAAACTGATTTTGCTACAGTAAACACCTGTTTTTAGCAAACTAAAGAATATAGGACAAAGATAAGAACAGAGGGTAACTCTTAAAAGTGGTAACAGCAGAAGCAAATAAACTATCCTATATAGGCAGAACCATCTGAAAGAGGTTATGGACAGCAAGGCGTTGGTCAGAGAATGTGTAATCCACTAATACAGGCCTGTAATTTGTAGTGTCAAAGTGGAAATGGAGAATGAAGAAGTGTGAATCTAAAATTTGATGGTGGAAACTGAAAATAGCAAATGTTAAGGAAAGCTTTGTGAATAAGACAGCTGAAAAGCTTTCTCAACCCCTTTTGGAAAATTGGAAAGTGATAGGAAATGCCATTAGGTCTGTAGCAAGATCCGTACTTGGTAGCACGTGTGGTATTGAAAAGAGGTAAGAAGAGACGTGGTGTCGGAATGAGGAAGAGTGTACCAAAAAAGAAAGCGGGGTAAAGTAAGTTGTACCGGAAATACAGTGATTTAAACAAAAACAAATACAGACTGACGATAAAAAACACCAAGCAGACAGTAGCTAAAGTAAAAACAGACGCATATGATGTAATGTTAAAAAATATGAAGGCTGTGGAAGGGTAACGGGCAATGTACCAAAAGGCAAATTTGTTGGGTAATAATTTTGTGTAAAGTTCAGTGTTGTTCCCACTACAGACGGATAAAGTTACTTTAACACTCTATGAATTCATGTTGGAAAGAGTTATTAATGCAAGAAAAAGGTTGGAAATATGAATAGCAAAGAACGATTTGGCAGAAGAGAAGTATAACAGATACCAAATATGTAATAAATATGCAACATATTAACATATTAAATGGCGTAAGTACGGTAATACATTGAAATATCAATATATTAGGTTAATACAATAATAAATTAATATATTAGATAGATACTGATATATCTGCTGAAATTTTCCTTTCGCATTTTTGGGAGTAATTGTTTATGTTAGCAAATAGTACAAATAGAAACAATGGTTATTCGTCTCTTTTTTTCGTTGTTTCAGATTTTAAGAGGGCATTTCTCTTATTTGACTATGACAAAGATGGAGTTATTTCGATTGATGATCTTCGCATTGTCATGAAAAGTTTGGGTCAAAGGATATCTGAGAAAGAGCTGACAGAAATGATCAAAGGAATTGATCGAAACGGTAAGTGTCGATGTGTTCTAATTATAGGAAATTGGGGTGAAATAAATTAATTACAGAATTACATAATCAATTATAAAATAATTATATAGGTAATTTCACAGTTAGTAATCATACTGTAATTAGTAAAACCATACGGTAATTAGTAAAACTAATTACCGTATGGTTAGAGAAAATATTTCATTTTTATTACACAAAAACGTAAAGACTGTGTACATTAAAAACCTAGTTCACAGTTATATAATTACACAAGTTTTTAATTTATTTCTTTATCAATTAGAAGTTCACGACTGGAGCTAATTACAAAGCACTTAGTATTACATTAAAAAGAAGGTCCTGTTTGATTTTAGAAATAGCTCTTTAATTCGCTCATTGTAAAATTCTGTCATTTTTTAAAGGTTAAAAACAATACAGTCGATAAGCTTTGAAATTGTATGAGCTGTGAAATATATATATATATATGTATATATATATATATCTTTCTCTCTTTCTCGCTTTTCCTCTTTCTCTCTTTCTCGCTTTTCCACTTTCTCTCTTTCTCGCTTTTCCACTTTCTCTCTTTCTTTCTTTCCCTCTTTCTCTCTTTCTCGATTTTCCTCTTTCTCTCTTTCTTTCTTTCCCTCTTTCTCTCTTTCTCTCTTTCTCTCTTTCTCTCTCTCCTTCT
>RDPX01000235.1:1273554-1284767 GCA_003991215.1 Morbakka virulenta | reverse complement strand
ATTATTATTATTATCATTATTATTATCGTTAAAAGCTTGTAATCACAGGCAGATGTTAAACCGAGTATTTGTAAGAGAGCCGGTTACAACAAGTAACCAAAGGTCTCTCACATTCTTTCCCTAATTCAGTACTCCAGTACTTTTCTTAAAATTCTTGCTGTTCCTAATAGTATAGTTTTTTGGGTCAGTGTTGTATCTATCTGTATTCCTAGTTTCTCTATGTACTTTTCAAAGTTCTTGTTTACGCTTCCGAGGGCCCCTAAGACTATTGGAATCACTACAACCTTCTTAAGATTCCAAAGTCTTTGAATTTCTCTCTTCAAGTCCTGGTATTTTTCAATCTTTTCTTGTTCTTTTTTCTGGATCCTTTTGTGCCCTGGTATGGCAACATCAACAATAACTGCAGTTTTTGTAATTTTATCCACAATGACTAAATCTGGCCTCCTTGCTTCAATAATATTGTCACACTGAATCTTCATGTCCCACAGAAGCTTATGACTGTCATCCTCTATCACTGTCTGAGGGGTGTCTTCATACCATTTTTCAGTTCTATAGAAATTCAGTTTACCACAAAGCTTCCAGTGTACTACTTTTGCAACATTGTCATGGCGTCGTTTATACTCCTTTTGAGCCAGTTTTTTACACTCACTCACAAGGTGGCTTATTGTCTCTCCTCTTTCCCCACACATTCTACAATTAGGGGAATATGCAGTCTTATCAATATGGAACGTATTAAATTATTATTATTATTATTATTATTATTATTATTGCAATTGTACCGTAGGTATTCAACTAACAGACAGCACCTTGTTAGTACCAAAATGTTTCATTTCATTTACAAATTGTTGGCAAAATTCTGCTGGGTTTCGTTTATTTGTGTTTTTGTTTGGGTTAAGGAGCAAACAGGCATAAAGCATCAAGTGTATAAAACAAGAAAGAAGAAGGGAAAAAAGACAGAAATAAAGATTATGCCAAGTGATAAGAGTTTAACTAAGGCTTGAACTCAGTCAAGTCAGATGAGAAGGGGAAGCAATCAGGAACAGAAGTGTTTCACAATATAAGTTGAGAGAATTGTCTACATGATACCATTAAGACCCTTCCAGTAATTTCATTACTGGAAGGAAAACAACACTCCGATTGGCATCGCTTAAACAGTTTGGACGGTAAGGAAGATAGCTCAGAATCACACTCTTTTGCGACACCAACAGGAATCGAATCTAGATCACCTTGATCAAACCCATTAACAATCTTTGCAAATAATCTAAACTTTGTTGTGACAAAACTCAAAATCGGATTTGTTTGCAAGGACAATTCCGACAAAAAGCACCGATATTATTTAGAGAAGAATTGGCGGAAAACAATGTAGCAAAGAGATAATGCTTTTCAAGATAGAAGCAACTCCCATAAGCTTCCTGCAATGAAAAGGCAAAAATAACCCTGGGATATCTCTGTAGCTGTAACAGAGGAGCACTTCGTGTCTTGTAAAGACACTAGTGAATTCCTTTGTTTGATAAGAACATTGTAATTGAGTGTTTCAGTACCTCGTTTGTTCCGCACGTTCAAATAGCCTTTGCCGGACTGGGTTTTGATCTAAAAAATTAGCTCCGTTTGAACAATTGTTTTGCTTATTCAAGGAAAGAGAAATTGGTATCATGTGGTGGAAGAATCGAGTTAAGTGGGTTTTTTTGTAGTAAACAGCTACTTTTTTTTAACGAATAGAATAAGTAATCCTGGGGTCCACAAAGCACATTAGTCACAAATTAGTTATACCTGATGTGATTGTCAAGGATTTTATAGAAGATGACGATCTTTTCACAAGATTGATATATTAATACAAAGTGTCTCCTGATAAAATTCCAAGGTCCCTGCAAAAGTAATGCTGGTTGAAGTAAACTCTTGCTTGTTGAAATAAAGTTTTATTGGCCAGCTTGTTGCACATGAGTATACTCTTACGTTTTCATCGTAGCAGCCACAGTCAAAAGATGTTATTTGCTTTAAGCAGCTTGTGGTTGAGTTGGATTGTTGTCTAGATACACAGATGTTGTCGTTTTTTATTTACTCTATCTAGGTACTTGTTGCAGCAACTATAATTGATTCTCAACTAACAAGTCTAGCACATTATTGGTGGTTTCTCTAGGCTGCTGGCATAGATGTATTAATTTTAGGCTTGAATGGTTTTCTGAGGAAGGGCCCAAATATAGGCATCTGGATAGAAAAGGCATGGTTGATTAACAAATCTATAGAAAATGCTTCTTGAAAATAAATAGAAAGTTATAGAAACCAATATTAAAAGGGCATACTCCATCTGAGGCTCTAAAGTCATGAAAATGTTGAACAAATAGTAATACAGGTTTTTGCTTTAACAAGAAGCATCACTTCACATCATAACACATGCGCATTGGTTCAGTTAAGAGACGTGGCAGAAAAGGGTGAGGCTATTTAAAGGTTATCACACACAGAAGCATTTTTCGAACATCTTAATAATTAACTGGCTTTAATGTTACTGTATAATCTGAGTAGAATGATTTTTTTTACGAATTATGGTTATCTTTATGAATTATGGTTATTTTTATGAATTATGGTTATTTTTATGAATTATAGTTATTTTTATGAATTATGGTTATTTTTATGAATTATGTTTATTTTTATGAATGATTAAAACGTTTTTCCCAAATGGATGAACAAATCCAATTATGAAACTGGTTTTTTCTTATAATTAAATAAAAGTGCAATATGTTACATTGAAATGCTTTTTCACCTTCTTGATTTCTCTTGTTGTTTATAAAAATGGTTTTTTGTACATAATAGTCATAGTCACATAGTGGGTCTCTCATGATAAGAAACTGCAGGGATCTAAGACCAACAATAAATAGTTAACAATGCCGAGTTGGAAAGTATTATAACACGTTGTTATAGTCAGAGTTAAAGAAAAAGATGGCTTTTGTGCTGGAATCTACCGTCCAGGAAAGGTAAAGGAGCTACCATTTTCACTTCAACTGATTAGTGCTTTGGTAGTAAGAACGTAAAAGTGCTTGTATGAGAGAGGAATAAGCAGCCTGCAATATAACATTTTTATTGGGGATGTGTATATTAATAACAGTATATTGATACCCTGTAGGTGAAATTTGGAGTATTGATATTAGTAGTCTATCTGTTGGAAAACAAGGTACACGCAGTACTGGGGTTTAGTGAGCTAAATAAATGTGTAATGTTTCATTTTGGTGGTGATGCCAAAGAAGTTTGCAATAAGATGATAAGGAAGTGAATGAAAATAAGTGACGCATCTATTGCAGTAGATTTGAGCTTAGTCTGCTTGCAGGTCCATGTCACAGAGTATAGTAGAGGTACCAGCCGGCAATGTAAAGAGAAAACACACATTCCTTAAGAAGGCTGGGTTTTGTAGTAAATTGTGTACCAAAAATATTGACTGGATCCTTAAGACAATGATAAGCAATAGGAAAGGAAAGGAAGTCGCCACAGAGTTGAAGGTTAATAATATATTGATGGAAGCTAGGAGGAGGATCTGCATCGGTTCTGAAACTTAAAATGAGGGAAATGGTAAACCAATCCTCCTGAAGGGCAATGAGGTTCCAGAGCTGGCATATTTTATATCATTGTCAGTACAGTAGGTTGTGACCGTGGTTAACATTTCTACCTTCGTATCGATCACAACATTAATTGTATTTTACTGTTACATGTACAAAATGAAATGTAAAAAAGGCAAAAAATACAATAAAAGGTGCTGAAAAAAGGCTAATTTGAAATTTTCAGTAAATATTAAATTAGATTTTTATTACATCTTTGTCTTTCAAACTTTCCTGCTAATGTTTCTTTTCTTCTCTAGAATTTTTGCGAATGATGCTGTATGACGTGGATGACATTCCAATGGCGAAAAAACGATAGTTTCTTGTGTTATCACAAAGTTAAGAGATGAGGCCTGATTGAACATTGTAAAGCGAAGGAATGTAGACATACTGTCACTAGCTGTTGTCAGATCTTAAATGCTAGGTTCAATGAGATTTTCCAGTTAAAGGAGGTGAAAATACTTCAGATGTGTTCATATTCATGAAATTGATATACTGTTATTATTGCCTTGTAGAGAAGCTACAGCTATCTAAAAATTTACAGGTTTTAAACTGTAGTCTTGTTTGGATTAGCAAATGTATAAATGCTACTCTATTGAGTTATATGCCTTTAGGTATTTGAAAAAATACATAGGGTAAAATTTTAACTATTTTTCTATTTGAAGTTGTGTATGTAGTTGTTCGATCTGTAAGCATGCTTAGATGTTTTGTTTTTTGTTAAGAAATGTCATTGGTGCACTTTACATAAATAATTTTAAGCAATTGCACATAAACGTCATATTGAACATTTCTTTAACTACAAACAGCATATAAAATGTAGTCAGGAATTGTATCCTGTGTCTACAAGAGACGAAGAGTGCCTGTATAGAGCAAGAAACAACTTTTCGTTGTCCAACTGATGCTTACATTTCAAGACAATATAATGAAGTACAGTTATGCTTAATTACTTGCAAATTTGTGATTTGTTTTAAAAGTTCATTCTTCCAAAAACATGCAGCCTTTTAACTAACATAATGGCAATAATCTCAGTTTCAGAAATAATATAATAATCATCATCATCATCATCAATATCAGTATCATTATCATTATCATTGTCATTATCATTATCATCATCATCATCATCATCATCATTAATATCAGTATCATTATCATTGTCATTATCATTATCATAACGTGGTTTAAGTTGCTTATTTTCTAAGTTCAAAGAATAGGGCAGTCAAATGGGATTACAGTTTGTCTCTTTTTCCATTCACTTCTCTCATTTCCCACATCCACTGTTGGTGTTAGATTTTAGGTGTACTTGTCATCACTAATGGCATTCCTTCGCCTTGTTTTCCTCTATTTCATTTGCCTACATCATATTAAAAACACTTACTTGAACAACGTAGAATACGTGAGAATAGGGGTGCATGAAAGTGCTTCATTCTCACAATTTATTTTCAACAATATTTCTATGTACTTTTAAGCAATTTTGAATAAAAACCGATTATATTAATGAATATAAAAATGTTTATAGTTATCTATATCCATATCTCCATGAACGTATTCTCTCATCACATATCAAATATTTTATGACTTTGGGAAAACATTCTTAATTAGCAAAATTAGCCTGTACTGTTGAATAAGGACACTCTAAAACGAAACAAAATTCATTATAAGAAAAAGGTTATCACTCTCAAAATAAGCCTATTAAAATAGATAATGTCATTTCAACTATACTTCAGATCTTATTTTCTATCTGACTTAGCTACGTATTCCTTATTGAGATCTTAGAGCTACTTTTCAAACCAAGTCACCTTTTTATTAAATTAGTTCTTTCTCACAAAATCTAGGGATTATTACTTTAGCCCAAGAAACATATTGACTCCCAAGACAATGGTATTTCGTCTATGGCGATGTAGGAAATAATATCTTATCATAGAAAATAGCTTGAACGGTACAAAATACTAGCTAATGAGGTCATAAAATTGAGATAAAGTAAAAGGATGATTAACTGGAGTACACAAAGCTTGTATCACATGTATCACACTCTTTCTAAGTGGGAATGATATTGGTTTGGAAAGAGACACTAATGTCTTGTTGATACTCCCAAAAGGTATTAAATGTAATTATTTAAATTATAAGAAAAGGTATTAAAATAAAAGTAGAACGTAAATATAACTACTTTCATTATTGCTCTTAAAATATTAAAGCTATTTTACTGGTCGTAAATACAAACAAGAATTCTTAAGGGCTTTTTGAGCAATTAAAATAATGCATTTGAATTTAGCAGTATATAAATGCTTTAAAAATCCTCCTTTGTATACAAAAGCTGGAACTGATTATATCTAGTTGAAGAGAATTGTTATGAAAGAATATTATTTGTCCTTTTTTTTACTAGCAAACGTTTTTGTAATTTTTATAACATTTTGGGGGGATACATACAGGAAGCAAGTTAGTTTCAAATCCTCTATAAATATTGAAGTATGTAATCATGGAACATATCTCCTTATTAATACCCTTTCACTTCAGTTAACAAACACCAAACATTTCAGTAGTATTATCAAAATGTGCTATGTAACACTTTACATATATTTGACATAATTGCAGTTTCTCACTTTGGGTAAGATAAATCATATTAAGTGATTAGCTAAAAAGTTTAATTTGTAGAAACCTCATAAGAAACAGCACAGATCCCAAGAATACCCATCTTATTTCACAGTAATCATTAGTTTCGTCAAAATTCCTTTTTCATGCAACATTTTCTCATTAGATTAAACTGACTTTAAAATCTCTTTTTTTAACGAATGCAGAATCTTTGCCCACTGTGCAAATGGATATAAATGGATACAAATATGGATACACATTCAATACGTTAGCGTCTATTAAGATTTTTTCTGTCCAAGTTTTTCCTATTAATTCTACTTATCTCTAACATCTAATCCTAGGTACACACCCGACTGCTTATAATTATTCTTAATATTAGTGTAACACTTTGTAAACTGGTAAACAAAATTCCTTGAGGAAAGGCAGTTTCAAGTTAATATGCGTCTAACAGAGGTAACTCAATACCATGCCTACTCATCACCTGATGCTATGCATAAATTGACTGATAATTAGTAATCTCCATACTTCATTCTAAGGTAACACTTCGTAAAATGAGCATAAATGATTTCTTTCTTAAAATTTGTTTTTAGCACAAGATGTGCATGTTGTTTGTTTAAGATAATCCGTAGCAGCTGCTTAAAAATGACAAAAAAGTATGAAGATACAACTTCTAGCAATATTTTTTTACCTGAACTTCTTACCAATTTTTGTGTATTATTTCTGACTCTCAAAGGTTTAAAAATTTGTGAACTTACAATGAAATACAAACCATCTTTATTTAACTATAAAGATTTTTGCCCGAAACTTTTACCTGAATTTATTTCCAGCTGTGATAGAGGTCCCTGTGATATTGTTGTTCGAAAATCGAACTTTTATCCTCAGACGGTGGAAGTTGTAGAGAATTAAGAATTGATCTTATTTAACGAAGTATTAATTGTTATAACAGAAATGCAAATAATATTATCTATGATAAAAATTCGACAATTCCTTGGTGCCTTTCCTCCTTTTTCATTCCTTTGATCACTAAAATACATCAACGAGTTAAAAGTATTTTTCTTGGACGTTATAAGTAACGCAGTATTAGTTCACTGGTTGAGAAACAAAACTTTTTGGCGGCAATTCTACCTGCAGGATAGCCATCACAACTTTTGCTAAATAGGGTAGTTTGAATGTTAATTACAAAAATTTTCATAAAAGTGATAAAATGGTTTTAGAAATTTCACCTGAAACTAAAACAGTGTAATAATATGAACGTGGTTTTCTTATAATATTTTCCACATGGCGAATTTACTTATTTACCAAATAGTATGGAGTTGTAATGCCAGCAGGAAGAGTAAGAGTCATAGTAGAAGCAGTCGTTGTCGCAATAGTACTACAACTAATTTTTGTTGTAATAATAACGGTAGTAGTATTACGATGATGAGGAGGAAGAGTTGTTACATTTGGGGCGGATAAAAAATGGCTTGCCTTAGTCAGTTATGTACCCTACACTTTTCTTGTAAAGCAGCTCTTATTTTAAATATAATATTTATAGTGATAGCAATAGGAATGTTAGTAGTAAAAGTAGNCTATCTATTTATCTATCTATCAATTTATCTATCTATTTTTCCATTTATCTATCTATTTATTTATCTATCTATCTATCTATCTATCTATCTATCTATCTATCTATCTATCTATCTATTTATCTATCTGTCTGTCTATCTATCTATCTATTTATCTATTTATCTATCTATTTATCTATCTATCTATCTATCTATCTATCTATCTACCTATCTATCTATCCATCTATCTATCTATCTATTTATCTATCTATCTATCTATCTATCTATTTATCTATCTATCTACTTATCTATCTATCTATTTATCCATCTATCTATCTATTTGTCTATCTATCTATCTATCTATCTATCTATCTCTCTATCTATCTCTATTTTCTCTCGATCCTGGCTGCTCCTAAAAGAGATGTTATGTCTTTAATAAGCTTATTTCTAAGTGTCATTTATCACATTCGAGTGGTTTTTCTGCATTTGTTAAATATTCACGAAGAAAAATTTAGTTATATTACATGGTGCTCTTCAGATGTGTTGTACGAAAACAAAATACATCCACTGCAACTTTAATAGTCTGGGTTTAACGATGTAGGGTTTTTCTATACACATATCCACAGTTTGTGTTAATTATGGGTTTTGACAGAGAAAGATTAACGAAAAGTCTCATTAACTTTCTCGAACTTTTTACAAAATTCTGGCATATTTCACTGTATGTTAAAAAGATGTGCTAACATAAGCTGGCATAATTTATATACTATTGACACAAATGAAGCAATTACTTTTTTATGAAATTACAACTTGACTCTTACTTCACATGTGTAATGCAATATAGAAATTGTTGCTTTCCAACTTAATATTGTTTGTAGAATATCACTTTGACCTACAAAAAAAAGAACTGTAAGTAATAATCTAGAAGAAAAACTAACAACATGTAATAACATTTTGGCTTTTTTCATTTCATGTTGATTATGAAAAAAGGGAAAAAAGTTAATTCTTTGTTTATTGCTTTTTTATTTTCCTCTGCATTTTACTTCATCCGTTTGTTAAGATTTTCGCTAGACAAATACTTGGTACTCGATGTCAAAAATCTAGAGAAGTCGTACCTTTAAAAAGGGCAGAGGAGAGAATGTTAAAAGCGACGAAACGAGAATGCAAAGGTGACTAGCCGGAATATCCTTGCACGAACACAGGATGAATGATGACATATGCATATAACAATGAGAAGAGAAAATGACAATAATTTGAAGGCAGTATAGCAGGCACCAGTGACAGGAAGGAGGAGTAAAGGACGACAAAAGCTTAGACTGAGGGACGTCATAGAATGAGACATGAAAGAAGTGGGAGCGAGACATGGAGATTGGGAAGACCGAGTCAAGTGGAGAAAAAGGTTTCGAGCGGCCGACCTGACAGATATCGGATGAACTGTCAAAGAAGGAAAAGAAGAAGAAGTGAACAATCTGGAGAATCCCTCGATGAGCATCTACAAGCGCTAAAAGTCCTCAGCAAGGAGTGCAACCTCCAATCTCTTACTGCAGCTAAATATTGTGAAGAATACATATGTGACGCTTTTATTGCTGGCCTACTGCCAAATCAGATACGACAGCGCCTTTCAGAAAACAAAACTCTTTATCTCAAGAGTATGTATGACCAGAGTAGAGCACTTGACTCGGCTAGGCGAAGTTCTAAAGGCTACTAGATGTATGAACCGCTCAATGCCGCCATCAACTCCACCGTTACAACTCCACCAGATTTGCCCGTGACTGAATCTAGTATATCAGCTTCAACAACACAGGAAACACATAAATGTTTATTTTGTGAAAATGCCCAACACCCTCGTCACAAGTGCCCATATCGTGACGCTGTTTGTAATAATTGCCAAAAGAAGGGCCATTTTGCAAAAGTATGTCAGGGGAACCAACAAAGCCTGTCAGTGCCTCGATCACTTCAACACTCCATCAGTGGGAGCCCCAGAAGCTCTTAAAAAGTCATCTTTTGCTGTTGTAGTAAATTCAGATTGGAATGTCACTGCGCTCATTGACAGTGGAAATAGGGTAAGCTATATCCACACGAGTTAGGTACAAGCAACTGAGATAACTGTAATACCCTCGTCTATTAGAGCATCCATGGTAACATCTACAGTAAACGTACAAACAGAAAAAGTCTGCTTAGTTGACATAAGTTACCAAGGACACATTTGCAAAGATTTTCGTCTTTCAGTTATGCCAGGACTATGTTTCGACCTCATCCTCGTACTTCACTTTCAGTGTGAGCATGACACTGTCAGCATGACAGTGTCAGCATGACAGTGTCACTTTTAAATATGGGGGCTCCAAGCCTGCTTTGTCTATCTATAGTATAACTACATTGAATATTGAACACCCTCACCGTTTGCAAACTTTACATCTGATTGCCATCCTATTGCTTCAAAGTCACGAGGCTACAGCAAAGATGATCTGGTATTCATCAGTAATGAAATAGACAGACTACTACCGGAAGGTGTTATTGAACACAGTCAGTCACCATGGCGAGCACAGGTAGTTGTTACCAAAGACGAAACTCACAAAAAACGCTTGGCCATAGATTACTCACAAACAATCAGCATGTTTCCCCAGCTAGATGCATTCCCATTACCTAGAATTAACGACACCATCAACTATATTGCCCAATTCAAAATCTTCAGCACACTTGACCTTTTAAAGATGCAGAAAGCCTCGCACTGCCTTTGAAGCTGAAGGAAGATTTTGTCAGTTCACCCTGTTACTTTTCAGAGTGACAAATGGTGTAGCATGCTTTCAAAAGAAAATGATGAAGATTCTTGAAAACAATAATCTGAAAGGAGTGTTTCCTTACCTTGACAATAACACTGTATGTAGACTTGATCAAGAAGATCATGATATCAACGTTAGAAAATTCATGGAAGCTGCCAAAACTGTCAATTTCACGTTCAACGATAACAAACGTGTGACCTAAATGTTAAAGTCGGTGAAGGTAGGCAATCTAATATTTTAGAACCACATGGACTGAGCAAACGAAATATTCGTAGAGATATCTGGTTTCAGTGGTGTAAAGGAAATAACCAGGTGATCACTAATACGTACTTTCAACAGCATTTCAGACGTCTATGGACATACAGAATCCGAAGTGATTGGTCAAGGAACCAAATTGATTTCACAACAATCAATAAGAGATTTAGAAATGCTGTCACGCAAGCAAAGTACCATCCAGGTGCAGATTGCAACAGTAATCATTCTCTGTTAGTTGGTTGTGTAAAGCTGAAATTGAAGAAACTGAAAAGACCAAAGAAAGTGATAAGGCGTGACCTAGACCAACTGAAATCCAATGATGTAAAAACGGTTTTTCAACAAAAGGTTAAACTTCACATGAAAAATGATAAGGAGAATAACAGAGAAGCAGATGACTATGAACAAATTTGTTTGGCAATTAACAAAGCTACTAAAGAAATAATATCTTCTCTAAAACAAATTCATTG
>RDPX01000235.1:1215883-1233906 GCA_003991215.1 Morbakka virulenta | reverse complement strand
GTAGCTGAAATGTGGTTTATTAAAAGAAAGGAATGTGTTTTCTGTCCAGAAAAAATTCAAATAAAGAAGGAATGAGGACATCAAAAAGGATTTTAACAAATGAAATAAGGAAAAGAGAGGTGCAATTTTAGGTAACATGTTTGTGCCAGACATTGTACCTTTGATAGACTTAAAGAGGCATAATGGAAATAAGGTAAGATGAAGCTAGTCTACAATTAGTTTTAACATCATTTTTCCCCAGCAATTGGAGCTCAGACGGTGCCCTTCACAGGGACTTTGATTTGGCAGTGATGAATTTTTTGGCCGGATGCCCTTCCTGACGCCAACCAATGGCTTTTTCTTTTCGTAAAGTTCTAAATTCTCCTCGACAGCTCAGGGAATCGAACCCGGAACTCTTGGTTACTGTGCAGTGCACTAACCATTAAGCCACGGCTCCTCATGAAGCTAGTCTACAATATATTTTTTAAACTTAAATAACACTGGCAACAATTTTTTACTTTTTGAACTTTGTCTAGATTTCTACAACTGATTTAGAGTATTTTTGCACTGCTGGATCAGGAAATGGCATCGGTTTCTGTCCATCAGGTCAGGTTTTTGTGCTAAGCTTGTGACAAAATCTATTACATTTTTGTGGCATTATCAGGTGATTTTTGTCAACAGATATCCTCCTATATTGATTACCTGATAGAAACATCGATTATTGTAAACTGAATGGTGGACATTGATAAAGGTACACATAAATTGCATGTTGCTTCACCATTTTTAAAACTTCAGGATTTGAACATCCCTTTCTTTGAACTCTTGGAATGCTCAGTGGCAGAGAGGTCTCTCTTCAGAGTCCAACAGTAGTCAGCCATCATGACTGTGCCCCAGCGACCCTGATACCTGGTCTCCATCTCTTTCATGTCCTGATGCAATTTCTTTCCCTGCACATCACTTATTGAAGTTCTCAGGAAACTGGGCCATATATGAAAATAGTTAGTGCATCTTGACGCTCATGTTGCAGCCCAGATTTCTGAAAGCAGTCAGCATGTTGTTGACAAGTTCTGCATAGTTTCTGGCCTTACTGTTGCCAAGAAAATTGTTCACTACCAGAACAAATGCCATCCATGCTACCAGTTCCACTTTGTTCATTGAGTTTTTGAACTCTGGATCTCTGATGGGCTGAGGGATCTGAGGACCATCAAAGATGCCAGCTTTCGACTTCTCCATCATCAATCCTGGAAAAGCCTGGCACAAGTATGTAAAGCAGTCACCACCCATAGCCAGAGCCTTGGTGAACTGCTTGATTAAGCGGAGCTTGATGTGCAGCGGTGGGAAGAGTATTCTGTATCTGTCCACCAGAGGGTCGTTGGTGATGTTTCTTTCTTTGCAAGACACCAATGCCCCCCCCACAGGCCAGTCCTTCTTCATGTAATGTCCCTGCTATCCCACATGCACAAAAAACATGGGTACTTGGTCAAGCCAGACTGTTGTCGCAACAAAAAGTTCACCATCTTTAGGTCAACACAAATGAACCACTTATGCTGATCATAACCAATTTTCTTCAGCACATACTTCACCGCTTCATACTTCTCCTTCAATGTAGTCAAGTGAGCCAGGGGTATAAAGGCAAACTGGTTACCATTGTGTAGCAGAACACATTTCAGTGATAGCTTGCTACTGTCATCGAACTCCAACCTTTGGGTTTGTACTGTGACACTCCAAGTTTGAGAAGAAGCTGCGCAATATCTGCACAGTACACCAAGTCCTTCTCTTCAGAAAAAACCGGAGGACATCAAAAGTACCGGTGGTACTCTTGATGTCTTTTGTGGAAGAAGCTGATGCAAGCACTGTCAGAGAGGAGGGTTTTTTCCTTCAATTTGGATGCCAACAGTTCGGCAGAGTCCTTTGACAAGCTGAGGTTGGAAATTAGGTCATTCAACTCCTTTTGGGAAAATGGATGTGTAGCATCTTCTTCAAAAATCACTTCTTCTTCTTCTTCTTCTTCTTCTTCTTCTTCTTCTTCTTCTTCTTCATATCCTTCAACACTGGAGGCATCTTCGTCACAAATGTTAGGAAGTTCTCCGAAGATAGGCACTGGAATTTTATCCCAATGAGCTACGAGACGACGTGCAGATTGAAAATCAGGATACTTGAGGAGGTCCCGATTCTTTCTGTTGATCTCAGTCACATCAACAGCGCAGAAGTAGCAGTCAGTAACATGGTTTGTCGGCTCCCTCCAAACCACGGGAATTCCAAAGTTCAGACTCCTCTTGCCATTGGTCCACCCACGCAGAGTCTCGGTACATGCCTTGCACGTCATGTGTGGCGCCCAAGCTTTATCCTGGTCACCAAGTTTAATACCAAAATAAGCATGGTAAGTACGCCTTATAAACTTGTGACTAGCTTCCTATTCGGAGCAATGGTGTATTCTTCACATATACAGCAGAATACGTCAGGCTTATTTCTGCACGATCTTCTGGCCGAAGCCATCTCATTCACCTGCAAAACAAAAATAGGTACAAATTAGTCATACGTTGGTGCATATAGGTATTGTACATTCTTCAGAGTTCGTTATTACAAGAAATAAAACTTTTTTGTATCACATTATCGCAATATTACAACCAGTGGTTTCACGTTTAGTTGCCACTTCCACTGTACACAACCACTGTAGCCCACTGTGTTCCGTATTTGGTGCCACCAGCATGACAACGCACATTCATGCGTGGGTGGAGATTCCTATACACTTTGTGGGACAGCTGCCCCATTAACTTAGTTTTGATCCACCAACTTTATGCTTTACTGCGCCAATTTTTGGAAGATGTCGAGGTTTTATGACTTCAAACTGATCCCTTTTTGACATAATCACCCAGAACTATCGGACCTGAATACTTCTTGTCATTAAAATCATCATTTCCAATCAAAACAATTATTCCACATGGCATATTACCCCCACCAACTTCTTCCAAAATGCTCCACACATGCGTACATGTGAACAAAAATGTAGCCATACCTCAAAAGCTTGACCTGATTGAACAAAACCAATGTGATTTTTGGATTCAGCGCATCAGATTCGCCCTGAACCAGCTGAAAAAACGCAGACAGCACATATGTTGTTGACCAGTGTAATCAAACATTGAATAATCGAAAATTAGAAGAATAAAATATTTGAGATATTGCATTCTTATCTTACTTTGCCCATATTATCTATTTCAAATGTTTGCACCACAGGTTCACTTTTCTGTTTTTCTGATCTGAAAACTTTTCAGTGATTTTTCATTGAAGTTAGAATAGATGAAACAAATTGGAAATGTTGTGTAATAATGTTGTCTAAGATTCTAGCTATTCCAATTTTGGTGTTAGTGGTTTGTTTTTCCGTTTTTATAATGTGCACACTTTTTTCAGTGACTTTTATGATCATTATGATCATCACAATCATCATTACTGTTTTATTTAAGTCAGGCTATTTCACTCTTCAAGGGGCTATTGACTTTCCCTCCATAGTTTGGTGCATGTTTCCCACTTGAGTTGGTCTTGTGTATTCCCTATATTCATTCCAACTTTAGCACATTCTTTCCCCATCATTTGTACATTACTTTCTACATCAGCTTGGGACTTACTCTTCCTGTCCTGCCTTCAACTTCAAAATTCTATGCCTGTTTAATATACTCATCATCATCATCATTTTTTCTCAGAACATGACATCCATTTCAAACTTTGTTTCAACAATCATATCCCTCAGCCCCAACCTTGCCATTAGTTTTTTCATGTTCACCCTGTCAGCCAACTTTATTTCACACATCTTTTGTGTCATATTCCTTTCAGCTCTTTTCAAATACCTTCTTCAACTGACCTCACCACTTATGTTTCAGATCCATTTGTCATAATCAGTTTCATACACATGCTGTATATTCCCTTCTTGAGATCCTGAGTGTACCTTTTCTGACATAATAAAGATGAAAGAGTGTTAAATGCATTTCAGCCTAAACTCCTACTTGCAAATATTCCACTATTCCTATCTCCATTTATAATGTCACCCAAATAACAAATGTTATCCATTCTTTCTAACCCACCCAGTGTGTCACATCTTACTTGCTCATCCTCCTGATTAGCTTGTGCTTTCAAAACACGAACCCTAAATTCAAATGTTCCAACTATACTACCATTGACTCTTTTTACTTTATTGCAATGTACATGAACTCTTTTCTGACACATCTTGACAAGCAAGGAATACAGCTGATTTTTCTCTTTTATCATTTGCCCCACATTGATCACCTTTTGCCATTACTGCTACACCTTTTTCAGTTTGGCCTCAGAATTCATCTTTCACGCCAAATTCCAATGACTAAATTCCTTCATCAATACTGCTCTCAATAGTAGGTCATCTCCATACAACATTTCATACAAGTCACCTTTCCTATCAGATTCTGACATCGCATCAAAAACAATTGCAAATAAGAGTGGTGAAAGCACAGATCTTTGATGAACACCAACCACAACGCCAGACTCCTTTACGTATGCATCACGAACTTGTATCCTTCTCTTGGCTTGTTTGTACAGAGTCATCACTGCTTTTATTAAACCTTCTCAAACATTTCTATTTCACAAGGCAAATTTAATGACTTTTCAGGGGACTTGATCAAATGCTTTTTTTATGTCTACAAAATACACAAATAACTTTTGGTTTTTTAGTGCGACACCTTATCAGACGTCTGACAATATATCATGAACTGTTCCTCTACCAGGTATGAAATCGAATTGCATCCTATCAACTTCCACAATACTTCTCAACTTTTCTCTACTAATCTCTCGGCAACTTTCATAACATGTTCTAGTAGCTTAACTCCTCAATAGGAACTATGTTCAATTACACCACAATTCCCCTTATATATAGAAACAACTGTGCCGGCCTTCAGGGATATTAGTTAGTAATGCCATAATTGTCCGCTTCCCACCCTGTAACCCTGCTAAATGTTTTTTGACAATTTCAGATGGCCCACAAGACTTACCATTCTTCGTACTTTATAGTGCTTTTCTACCATCATCAGTCCCTAGTGGTTGTATTGGACCTTCAACCTTAGAAGCATCCATGGCACCATTGCATTGATTCTATTCATTCATGATACCTTCCACATGCTCTCTCCGAACTCTTTTTAGATTATTCTCAGTAAATATTATTACTCCATCATCGTTTTTTAGACAGTTACTACCTGTAATGTCACATAAATCCATTTTTCATTATTCGCAGCTTCTGAAATATGACATTTGTTACGTTTTCCAATTTGATCCAGTTCTTTTGCTGCTTCGTTTTCCATTGCCTTACCCGCAGTTTTCTTGCCTTTCTTTTTATACTGGGTCTAACAAGCCTTATTCCCATCAGATGGATCTTTCTTCCATTGCTTAAAGTTCTCCTTCTTATTTTGAAAAACTTCTTGGACATCCGGCTGCCACCACCAAGTTTAGCCATGCGGGATGTTACACCTACCAACTCCTTTTACTGACTGCTTTCAGAACAGATTCTGTGTATTTAGACCACAAATCCTGTTCGTCACTCTGATTGTATAAAATATTCATTCTTTCAGCAAACCTTGCTTTAGTTTCATCATCTCTCAAGTTCAGGATCTTTGTGCGCTTCAAGTGCAATTGTTTTCTTCTCCTCTTTCTTCCCAGTTTGGCCACACCCTTAACAACAAGGCTATCTTGTAGTTTTCATTGAATAGCCTTATTATTTCTTATTTTCTTACTTGAAGTCCTTTTGGACTAACATCAAATCAATTTTAGTTTCTGTGACAGCTGGTCTAGCTTGTCTGGAACTAAGTCTTCATCACAGCAAGGTTTGTTTCATCACAATACTTCAGCAACCTTCCACCTTCATTCTACCCTCCCATACCAAAACCACCTTAACTTCTCTCAAACCCATCTGCACGATTCCCCACATGCCCATTGAAATTACCTGTCACGATCAAGAATTCGTTTGTTTCCACAAATTTCGTCTCTTTGACAAACTTCGCATAGCATGCAACTTTCTCTGTTTCATTGTGTCCAATTCGGTGAAGACATACTTTGACAATGTGAATTAACTGCCCTCCTTACGTAATGGCAGTTACCATTAGTCTATAAGCATTTGTCTGAGCATTGCATATAGGAAGAAACGTTTAGTAACAAATATTACTTTGTTTTACTTGCTTGCTTTGCCTTAATTTATATATATATATATATATATATATATATATATATATATACATAAGGTAAAACACGAAAAATAAGAACCGTGATTGCAACTAATAGTTGATGATGTATGTTATAACATACACCATCAAGAAACAACTTCTCAACAAAAGATCAGAACTTATTTCAAAATGCCGACACCAAAACAAATTCCTCCTCCGCAACTTCATACCTCATGACTAATCGCATGGGACCTCCTTCCCTGATCAACAGCTGAACACCTATTTACCCAATTTGAAAGTAAATCACTCTTTAGTAATTTTAAACCGTATCCAAATGGGACTTCCTTTCTTTCTTTCTTTCTCAGAATATTAACGCATTGTAATAGACGGGTTTCTGATGACGTATTATTATTATCGTTTTCAGTCTCCACGCGGTTTCGGGTGCAAAATATAAACAAAGATGGTGGATATCATTGTATTTCCCTTAGTTACTACGTGATTTAATTCTGAAACCATCCACTTTTTAATGCAATTTTTGCAAGATCTCAGCCGCCACCTTACTCCTGTTTTATCTATCACTGTTTTGTCTCGACTTCCAAACCTGGCTTTGATTACTTTTTTTTTCGATAAATGAACTTTGACACCGTCTGAAGATATCGATTGTTTTTTTCCCAACCCAACAGAAAATGTTTTCGTTACATCGTCAATCAGCGTAAAAGCTTAATTATTCACAGCCTGCTGACGTAAAACCACTATCTGCATAATAATAACAAACTCTAATCGAGCACGAGGGTCCAGAAAATATTTCAAGAGACGTTTTTCTTGTTCTTCTACCGACCTTTTCTCAAAATGGCAACTCATGTTAATCTCACGTGGGCGAAAAATTCTGATTACTTTAAAAATCTCGAAAAGGAAGATCAAGAAAAATATTTGAAAAAATTAAGAGCTTTTTGAAACATTCAGGCAGATTCTTTCTTAGTGATTTCTTTTCACGCCAATATATAAGATTTTCTGTCATAAATTTTGAAAGCTTTGGTAGCCACGAGCGGAAAACTCTTGAGACAACAGCTTCACTGACCTGAAATCGGTACGCAATATCCTTGTTTGTCAAACCCATTCTTAATTTAACCAGCACTAATAAAAGATGATCTGCGACTGTTGAAATGTTTGTACCAGTATCTTGTGGTCCATACTGTAACAACCAATTTCATGGCTAATACCTGTATAAAATTGCAACATAAGTCCACGACTTTTAAAATTTCTGTAACGAAAGACAGCTTTATCTGCTGTACATAGTTTCTTGTTCAGTTTCCTAATCTCATTAGTCATCTCTAGTGAGTCACTTTGGGTCATCTTAAGGAGGTGTTGTGTCTCTGCAAGTTCTTGTCTCAGATTTTTAACCTCTTCTTCCAAATAGGTGTTTCTCGCTTTCAACACTTCAACAGAAAATTCTAAAAGAAAACATAGACATATAAATGAGGAATAAAAACAGACGATTTCTGGTACAGAACAAAAATCTATATGTTATGTAAACTACTGTCTTAACTGAGAACTTTGAACATCTATGCAAGTGAAAATTAAATAAATCTTTCATCCATTATTAATAAAATTATCCTTTAAAAACCTATTTCCTACAGCGTGCCACAACTGAAAAAAGAAACCCTAACTTGATAAACTTAGGAATACAAGGGGTGGTGGGAATAAGTGGGGTGGGTGGAAGTTTTGCTCAAAGTAGTGTGTCTGAAATAAACAGGGTGTGTGGAAAAATTTCCAAAAATAAATAAGCGTCTATTCCAGACTCGAAAGTATATAAATTAAGGAATGTTTAAAATATTTTACCTTGTTTTTCAAGGTCTATGAGATTACTGCTGTCCTCTTCTTCATTAATCTGTTCCTCAGGGAACGTTTCCACAGACTGGTCTTCAGGTTCATTAGGTTCTACAACACTTTCATTTTCCTTTGATTTTCTTCGTAATAAAAGTCGTTCATGACGTTGACGTTTTTGAACTTTGTTTGACTTATCGTAAAGTTTGTGCTTAAATATCGTAGGGATGTAAGCTGGGCTGGAAGGATCATCAGACTTCTTACCTAATAACATCAAAAATTAAAGAGTCAGACAAAGTTTTAAAATGTCAAATCAATCCTTAGATCTTACATAACATACAAAACATACTGAGGAAACACATACAAAACAGTAAGAAATAGTTATTATATTAAAAATACTAACCAGATATGAAGTGTGCACTGCAGATTCTTGCATGTTCGATCTGTTGTTCACTCCAATCTAACCTTTGAATTTGCCCCAACCACTGCTCTCTCAACTTCCTATTTTTCTTTGGTATCCGATAAAAAACAAAATCTTTTTGTTTAGTACTTCGATTCGTGCAGCCTACAGCACAACAAGATGGCATTTTCTTCGTAGTAAATGTAAAATATAACTAAAAATCAGGATAACAGTACTGTACAACGCACCACAACACACTGTTCTCAAGCAAAAACACGAATGGCGCCGATTATGTTTTGCACCCAATTTTCCGCGCATGCTTGCGCAGCACCCAAAATCAAAACAAAAACAAAACAAAAACAAAAACACAGAAATCCGTCTATATGTTACCACCTGTAATTTTTATTTTTGATGGGCCCCCTACTTTATTTGTTTATAAAAGCTTGCACAGTATTTGTAGCATTATTGCCTGATGATCGAAATATCGTGAAACTATTAGTTGCAATCACAGTTCTTATTTTTCGTGCCATATGCATTGAGCACTTTTTGATACGAATACACAAAATTACACACATATATATATATATATATATGTATAATTAAACAAACAATTGAAAATAATAGAGTTCTTCTGCTACCATTACAATGGTGGATGGAAATCCAGAGCGAATATACAAGGTAAAAGAGAAAACTCAGAACTTGTGTTTTGAACTTAAAGTTTCGAAACTTTAAGTATGATCAAAATAAAGATAAAGTTCCATCAATGCATTGTATGTGAAACACATACTTAATTAAAATATGGTTCCAAATAGACATTGTAACATGAACTGTTGCAGGGTAATATGGTTTAAATAGGTGAGCGTTTAAACTAATTGGGTTTTGTTACCTAATGTTCAAATTCTGTCATTATTTTCTAAAACATCTCAGATAACATTGAAACAGTAATAATTTTTGCCTAATTTATGTATGTATGTATGAATGTATGTATGTATGTATATATGTATGTATATATATATATATATATATATATATATATATATATATATATATATATATGTGAGCTGGCGAGTTTAGAACGTCACAAAAGAACAAGCCATTGGTTGGCGTCGGGAAGGGCAACCGGCCAGGAAATTCCTCACTTGCAAATCCAAGTCCCTAATACTGGCACCGTCTGAGCCCTGGTTACTTGGGAAAATGACGTTAAAACCAAAAAGAAAATTCTAAAATTTATACATGCCCTGAACCTATACAAACTTTGGTGCTCAAGGGCTGGTGTGGACATGTGTGAAAAGCTTATAAATGTCTTAGCGGAATACAGAGCTTCTCCCATTCGAATAAACCCCACGTGCATGTCGAGAGCACTGCTTCGCTAACGGGCCTCTGGTGGTCGGCGAGTGTTCAGCGCCGTAAATCTGAACCTCCGCTGCCTTGTGGGTTAGGTTCTTTAACCAAAGGCCAAGGGTGAGGTAACCCGGAAAGAAACCTCCAGAGAAGCGTAGGCCCTGTCATCTGAGGCACCCATGACCTACCGGCATGCGAAGTATGCTCTGGTGCCCAGCAACCTAAGCCCCAACCATGGGTCAAATGGCAAAGGGGGTGGAATGGGCTTCTGTAAACCGTGGTGAAGGTAGCCATTCTAGGAGACGCCACCTCCGATATCAAAGGCAAGGAAGGTGTAATGTAACAATTTCAGACAGTATCTCTCATAGGTATGTACTGTTCTAGCAAGTAAATGCCATTTCCCTTTCTTTGTTGTGGCCGGGAGAGGTACAAACTCCATGATACTAAAACCTACAGACAAAACAGTTTGTTGGCCATCTTGCTCTTGCCTGTCACCCGCTATGTGGCTGCTCAGTCTTTGAGAGTGGTATAGGTGTTGTACAAGCCTATGTCACTTAAATCCCTTGTTGTACAGATGTCTCGACTTGTTATTGAGATTGTCATTCTATTTATTGAAAGACCTATGGCGATGGACAAGTGGTGACGTGTGCAGATGTAAATAATTGAAAGCTCACAGCCACAAATATGCACATAGGCGACAGGAATCTTGTCTTAACATCGTTGTTGTCTCTTACTCTGACATGGGCATACTCCGGTGGTTCTTGTGACTGAACAGCCTTTTTTAGGGATAGCACTGCTCACCCTAATACTTGGGAAGGTCCTAGAAAAGGTGCATCAAACATTGCCTGTCACATCAACACTGGTTGGCAGCTTGCGGCTAACGGCGGTTCATTTTAGTTGGACGACAAAACATGGAAGAAACACTAAAACATTTGCAAAAGATCAAGTGAAACTAAGTGTTTGGTGTTGAAATATAAGGACCTTATTGGACCAAAAAGTAATAATCGACCAGAAAGGACTCGAAAGACTGAACATTAATATTGCAACTTACTGATATTACATCTGGTTTTACACGTCTGGGTTGGCAAGCAGAAAAGTGAACGTCGTAATGGTGGTTTAGGTTTTGCAGTCAAAAGAACCTTTAGAACGTGTAGAGGGCCCCTGAAGCATTGGTGACCGCATAATGAAACTTCGAATTCCTCTCACTTGTGTAGATATGCAACCTTTTTCTCAGTTTTGTTCCAGCTGATGAGAAACTTGTTATTCTGGGTGATTTCAATTCTCGAGTCGGTAGTAATTTTGAAACTTGGGATGACCTTGATCGCCATCAGTTCTGTTCAGAGCTCAATTTGGTCATAGGCAATACACTTTTTCAACAGAACCTTAGACACAAGGCTACGTGGACTCACCCAAGATCGAAACATGGCCATATCATCAACTTTATTATCACCAGGAGGCGTGACCGTTGTGATGTGTGTAACGTACGTTTGATGAGGAGCAGGGAATGTGACACTGATAATAAAATGGTTCGCAGGAAGGTTAAACTGTTTATCCGTAAAAACGTTCGAAACTTCCAAAGCGCATCGACGTTGCCAAACTGAAAAACCTGGATATTCGCAAAACACTGAAAGTCAAATTTGATGAGAAGGAATTTGATGGAACGTGGGAGAAATTTAAGAACCAAGTGTACTCCGTGGGAGCAAAATTTCTTGGGTATAGAAAAAAGAAGCATAAGGACTGGTTTGATAACAATGACCACAAAGTCAAGCAACTCCTAGAAAGTAAAACAAAGATGTATGAAATGGTCCCCTAAGATACCAACTTAGTTCATCCTGAAACAGAGACGGCCTTCAAAGAACACAAAGCAGTTTTGCAACGCGACCTTAGAATAATTAAGAATGAATGGTGGTCACAGATTTCTTCAGAAATTCAAAGAGCATATGACGCTAAGCACATGAAGCTGTTTTATGTACTATAACGCAAAGTGTTTGGCCCTCTGAAATCCTGCGTGGTTCCTCTGAAGTCAAAAGACAACAGGGACATTATTAAGAACCAAAGACGATTCTGCAACGCTGGCATGAGCACTTAATGACTTGTTTAATAATCCTGCAGTAGTGGATATAAATGTCATACAGAACCTTTCAAAATGCTCTGTTAAGTTTCGAATGAATGGACTACCAGGTCGTGAAGAAGTAGAAATCACTCCCAAGCAAATCAGTACCGGCAAGGCACCTGGTAAAGATGCCCTCCAAGTTGAACGTTTAAAGATTGGAATTGGAAATGTGACCAATGCAGTATTCAATCTAATTACTAAGACCTGGCATGGCACCAACGTACCTAGGGATTGGATAGATGGTATCTTAGTATCTCTGTTTAAAGGGAAGGGAGAGAAATGTATATATGTATGTATGTATGTATGTATGTATGTATCTATGTATGTATGTATATATGTATGTATGTATGTATCTATGTATGTATGTATATATGTATGTATGTATGTATCTATGTATGTATGTATCTATGTATGTATGTATCTATGTATGTATGTATGTATGTATATATGTATGTATGTATATATGTATGTATGTATATATGTATGTATGTATGTATCTATGTATGTATGTTTATATGTATATATGTATGTATGTTTATATGTATATATGTATCTTTGTATGTATATATGTATGTATGTATGTATATATATATATATGTATATATATATGTATGAATATATGTATGTATGTTTATATGTATATATGTATCTTTGTATGTATATATGTATGTATGTATATATATATAAACATATATATGTATATACATATAGTATTAGTGGAACACTCGGAAAACGTTAGCCAAAGATGGAACTGGCTGATAAAATGATAATAATGGGACAATACATACATGAACAATCCACACGACAACATAAAGGACAACACAACGAAATATATAAGAATGAACTATCCGCAGAGAGAAAGAAAAATAATGATGTATGATGGATAGAACTATGGTGAAGCTTGATGAAAAATGTAAAATTATTGATGACTACGAAAAATGATTAAGGTGATAATATTGACTAAGAATAAAGTAGATATCATGCATCATCAATCGATTACCATGTCAACCATTTCGGACATATAAAATCGAAATGAACATACAGACATGGCTGCCCAACAGCACTGATCAGGTGCCACCTCCATGAAAAGTGTGGAGAACGAAGTGAATAATAGAAGAAATAAAAAAAAAAGAAAATGTAAGATTCATGAAAGATAAAAATTACACAATCCATAAGGAAAAAAAAAGAAAAAAAGGGAAAATCATGGTAGAAAAAGAGTACATATGGAGAGAACGAAGAAGGACAAAATAAAATATTACAAGAGTATAAATAAAGAAACAGAGAGAGAGAGAGACATAAGGGTAAACGACGAGGAAGATTTAAATATACCGAGAGGGTGAAGTGAGAGAGAGAGAGAGAGAGAGAGAGAGAGAGAGAGAGAGAGAGAGAGAGAGAGAGAGAGAGAGAGAGAGAGAGAGAGAATAAGAAATGTTGAAAATTTCTTATCAATTCATGTTTTAATACAGTTACGTTCTTGTTGAATGAGGTAAATGCATTACTATGTTTTCCATGCATCTTATCGAATCTTTGGACAATCTTGGAGCAAGATGCACTTTGTTTTATCATTCTCACAATAAGTTCTTTGCTCTTGAGAATAAAGTCATCATACTGTAGAGTTGCAGGAGCTATCCGTAAATGTTCAGATGATATTGAACCATAAAAAATATGCGCTGGAATATTTCCAGAAAGATCAGGCATCCTAACGATGTAAAAAGGAAAGTTCTCTCTTCTTTCAAATAGTTTGTGTGTGCACGAAAATCCCATCTTTAATAGCAATATCCAGTTCTAGGAATGTTACGTGTGTACCTTTGTGTTCACATCTAAGGTGTAGTTCCGGCGGGCATATGTTGCGGTAACTATTTTTAAATTCACCGTAGTCATTTATACAACAAGCATCATCAATGAATCTAAAGGTATGCTTGAATTTGAATCCACAATAGGGCTCAGTGCGTGACAGTTTAGTGATGAAAGAACTTTCTTAGTGATAGATATAGAGGTTTGCCCAGAAAGGAGCAGGGCCTATTCCCATGGGAATGGCAATCCTCTGTTTAAAAACAAGGTTACCAATACTAAAGTAAGATTCGGTTATCAAATGCTTTACCATGAGCTTTATTTGTTGTTTAGTGTAGCCCGTGTTATCATGTCTTTTCCTCGTCAAAAAGCAAGATTTTCCCTTCACAGTCAAGAATTTTCTAGAACCATCTGCTGTTTTCCTGCCTCCATTGAATACAAAATCTATCAATGAATTCAGAACTTCAATCAGATGTGAATGGGGTAGTTTTGTGTACAACGTAGAGAAGTCAAAGGTGGATATTGACATAGCATTGTTATTCTTGTTCAGCTGGTGCAGTCTTTGTAGTACAGGTTTAGAGTTTTCGATAACCCAGAATCTGTTATAATTCTGGTAAAAAATGCTCTTTCTGTGAAAACTTTTTACCTGGTGGAATATCTTCTTAAAGATTATCGAAATTAAATGACTTAGGGCTTTTGTAGAGCAGGACGCAGAAGCAACGATAAAATGCACTCTAGATGGCGTATAATGCATTTTAGGAGTCCCATACATGAATGGCAACGAAAAGAACTGTTGTTTCACTTTCAGGTTATAGGAATCGCATAGTTCTACATTAATGTTGACGATTTCTTCAACAGACATACAACAGAGTGTATAGGTACTTAAAGTGTTTGTATTGAGACCAACGTCTTTCAATAACCTTAAAATATAGAACCTCTTGCAAACGATAGCAACATTATTGGACGCTTTATCGATCGGAACTGGGACAAATTTTGACTAGAGGTCACTTAGATAGGCAAGTACTTAAGGATCCTTCAGGGTTGGTTTCACTTGTCGTGGATTGATTCTTCTCTTCAGTACCGTGATTTTCTTGTTTACCTTCTCCAGGATCTTATTGGTCCAATTTCCAAGATCTTTCTTATCAATTTCATATTGTTCAGATATTTTATCAACGAATTCAACAAGACCAGAATGTATAGTCGAAACACATTTGTTAAAATTTAAGAACTGAGCTTCGCGATAGTTTGGTCCTTTCGACAAAAGTTTAGAATTTTCAATGAATCGAAGTCACAATATGATTATGATGATCATCACAGAACGTTGACAGATGACATTCACATTGAGGCATATTTTCGACGACGAATTCATTCCCCATTTTAGTTGATTTTCAAACTTGAAACTACATCCTTATAGTTGAAGATCTTATTTCGGATTGGTAGGAGCAAACTAAAAGTAACAGTTGGAAGGTTTTCTTCGGACTTTAAAATATCAGAAAGCGTTTCAGTGACATCGTGTGCTCTAAAGATGGATGGAAGATGGAAATAGTCTATACCTTTATTCACAAAGTTAACTATACAGACGTTCTTAGGATGTTGTTTGTCAGGCTTTAAAATTTGAATTTTTGAAAGAAATTTAGTGTCAATTATGTCCAGCACAAAAAGATAGATCTGTTCTTTGGACCCATTGATCGCGAGGGTAATAGGATGGACTATTTCTGCTGTAATTTCTTTCAATAACCTGCGAGGACGTTGATTAAGTAGTATACGCGTGTTATTGAAAAGACTTAAGTGATCTTGTTGAATCAAGATATTTAAAGTCTCAAAAAAGGTATGTAGAGAAGAAACATGGTGTTAAAAATTGTTTCGACGTGATCGAACGGAAGAAGGAGATTTTGGCTGTAATGGAGGGAAGTATCTCCCAATGGCAATGCCCACATCCATAGAATCGCACACTTTATCAAATGCTTTTTTATTTAAGCCATGTGAGTATAAAGTTCTGAGCTTTTTGATCCAGAAGTCTTTCCTAGTAAGCCTATATTTTGTAACGTCTAAGTCAACTTTATCTTCATCATCATCATAGCCACAGCCAGGTAGTTTCTCAAGAATTTGAATAGTAAAACTACATCAAGCAATGCCTTCTTATGGTTAATAATTTTTCGAGGTTTGACGTGTAAACATACCCATACTCAACTTAGTCGTGGTCTCGCCAACGTACTGTTGATTACATGATTGACAAGAAAGTAGATATATTAGATTTTGAGAAGAGCAGGAAAGTATAGATTGATCAGAATTATTAATACATGTATAGGAATGATTTTTGATGTTGCTAGTGACGAAAGATTGAATAGAAAGATTAGGGCATGTTTTACAGCGTTTACCTTTTCATTTAACGGCAAAGTCATTAGAGTTAGAAGACTCAATGTATTTTTCGAAATACCCAACTCGAGACTGGACTGAGGCACGCGCCCCTTGTTTAACCGCGCGACGAGCGATGCGGGATGAACGTCTATTGTAAGTCATAATTTTTGAGAGGCTGATAAAATGACAATAATTATTATAACAATAATAATTATAATATATATAATAAATAAATAAAAATATACGACAACGACCCAGTGAAAAAATGCATTTATTCCATTTCTGAAAACTTTGCTTTTCCTGCACTCGAAAACAGTTTGCAGCAGTATTTATGCAATGTAAAGAGGAAGCTAAAAAATGGGGCTCCTTTTCCATGCTCTACGTTTTGTTAGAAAATGCATTTGTTTTTATAAGGAAAGTGAGGTATTTGTTCAATGGTTTTCTTAGTAAATTTATGTGTTGCATCATGGAAGCAAAGTTGTGATTTTGAATTTCGACCAACAATGGCACGATTGGATTGACAAGTTGGCCTCCCTTTCTTGTGATTTGTAATTGTTTTTCAAAATGTTATTGAAGAAGAAAAAAAAGGAGATTTCAAATATCTAGATATTAAGAATAAATTAAGGAGATTTCAAATATCTATATATTAAGAATAAAACCACAACAAGATTTTTAGTTTTGGTATTGGGATTACTGTATCATATTAATAGAATAGCTGATCTTTGAATATAATAAACAGGCATCTTTACAAGTTGAGGTCCCATAGATAGATAGACAGATAGAATAAAACTCTCTATGACCTTTAGATAAGAAATAAGAGCTGTGACTTTATTTATACATGTCATGTGTTTTATTGTGCCATGTAACTAACACAAACTTAAGGTGAAATGCGTTGCGAATTACAATAACACGCACTGAGTCTCCATGATAATCAGAACATATAAACACTCTGCAATTGGAGATCACAAACGGGAGACAGTACATAATATCAGAATGGGACCATTTTGAAATCTCTGCCAAAGGAAAGATAAGCACGTGATGTCTTATATAAAAAGCGTTATTTATGCGTTTTTTCACCTTTGAACGTTATTTGTGCGTTATTTATGCGTTATTTATGCGTTTTTCCACCTTTGAACGTTATTTATGCGTTATTTATGCGTTTTTCCACCTTTGAACGTTATTTATGCGTTATTTATGCGTTTTTCCACCTTTGAACGTTATTTATGCGTTATTTATGCGTTTTTCCACCTTTGAACGTTATTTATGCGTTATTTATGCGTTTTTCCACCTTTGAACGTTATTTATGCGTTATTTATGCGTTTTTCCACCTTTGAACGTTATTTATGCGTTATTTATGCGTTTTTCCACCTTTGAACGTTATTTATGCGTTATTTATGCGTTTTTCCACCTTTGAACGTTATTTATGCGTTATTTATGCGTTTTTCCACCTTTGAACGTTATTTATGCGTTATTTATGCGTTTTTCCACCTTTGAACGTTATTTATGCGTTATTTATGCGTTTTTCCACCTTTGAACGTTATTTATGCGTTATTTATGCGTTTTTCCACCTTTGAACGTTATTTATGCGTTATTTATGCGTTTTTCCACCTTTGAACGTTATTTATGCGTTATTTATGCGTTTTTCCACCTTTGAACGTTATTTATGCGTTATTTATGCGTTTTTCCACCTTTGAACGTTATTTATGCGTTATTTATGCGTTTTTCCACCTTTGAACGTTATTTATGCGTTATTTATGCGTTTTTCCACCTTTGAACGTTATTTATGCGTTATTTATGCGTTTTTCCACCTTTGAACGTTATTTATGCGTTATTTATGCGTTTTTCCACCTTTGAACGTTATTTATGCGTTATTTATGCGTTTTTCCACCTTTGAACGTTATTTATGCGTTATTTATGCGTTTTTCCACCTTTGAACGTTATTTATGCGTTATTTATGCGTTTTTCCACCTTTGAACGTTATTTATGCGTTATTTATGCGTTTTTCCACCTTTGAACGTTATTTATGCGTTATTTATGCGTTTTT
>RDPX01000235.1:1202197-1214246 GCA_003991215.1 Morbakka virulenta | reverse complement strand
ATTAATATATATATATTATATATAGTAATATTAGTAAATATATATTTTTTATATATATTATATATATTATATATATATATATATATATAAGATATGATAAGTTGGAAAGAATCAAAAAACTACACAGTCCATTTCGACAAGCCTGTTTCGTGATTTTATTCACTCTTCAGGAAATGACATTTCCTGAAGAGTGAATAAAATCACGAAACAGGCTTGTCAAAATGGACTGTATAGTTTTTTTATTCTTTCCAACTTATCATATCTTATATTACGCTCTGCATTTATGTATTGAGCACTTTAATACGGATAACCGAATCGAAAGCTTTATATATATATAATCAGATATACGAGTAAGAAAAATTCTAACTTTACAGTACTCACAGTTTCATGTCTTTCACAATCTTCAGCTGTATACAAATGATTATTTGTATACAGCTGAAGATTGTGAAAGACATGAAACTCTGAGTACTGTAAAGTTAGAGTTTTTCTTACTTGCACATCTCATTACATGATGGCTCCTACGTTTTAATGTGGTAGAGCACTGTTGCTAATGACATTTCATATTCATTTGTTGATATATATTAATACATACAATCCATGTTTTTTCCTTCAAACATTGAGTCGTTATTTCATTTACCTATTGTTCTCTTTTATAGAGAAAAGTACATATCAAATCACTTCGTTTTGTGTCTTGTTGAACAAAGTATACTTTCAATAGCATTTCTGAACTATTACTTAATGGAAGAACTTTGAAAAAGGCAAACTTACACAACTTTTGAATTTGATGAAGTTGTAGTTTATGGAATGAAAGGAATGTAATTATGTAGCCTATACTCAGTCACAGTTCTGGACAGAAGACTAGCCATATTGGAAAAGTAGATGTGCCCAGTAAGAAAAGACAGAACGGTTTGAAATGTTAAAGTTTGCAGGTATATGAATAAGATAATATTGTTTTTTGATGCATGCTGCTTGTTTAAGCAGCACGTTGTGAATATCCCTTCCGGCGTTTGGAACCACTTTGTGGTAAGATCATTTCCGATGTACCTCAAGACCACAGTATTTTTCTTGTAATTTAAAATGGAATTTTTGTGGAGATCAACGTTGGTGAAAACAGAGTTATGTTATTAATAACAAAGCCAACCCATGTTGGTAGCTTCAGTGCCAAGAATAATATACAATATCACTCTTTCAATATTTCTTTATAGATTCTGGTGATCTCTATGCGTGGGGGTGGAATGAAAGTGGCCAGCTTGGAATCGCTCTCTGCCCAGAGACTCGTGATCACACAGATATCTCGGATGACAAACCTGACGAAGAACATAGTACTCCTGTATGCCAGGTGTTTCCTTGCTTAGTGGAATTCCCAATTGATGTTACAATAAGTGAAGCCAGTTGCGGTTCCCGCCATTCAGCAGCCGTAAGTGATGTTGGCCAACTGTGGACCTGGGGATGGAATGGTTATGGGCAACTTGGACATACTGACTTACCAAATTGTCATTACCCCAAAAGATGCGACTTTTTCCTGAACAGCAGTGTTAAAATTAATTCCGTTTATTGTAACGCCTGGACAACTATAGCATATAGTACTGATAACTAATGGTGACAAATTTTGAGCCCCAGTGTTAAGTTATAAACTTAGTAGGGATTCATGTCAAGTAAGTTGAAATTGCGAAACTAATACTGATGAAGATTATATTGAACTGTCGAAAAGTACAAAATATATAAGCAACAAACTGATCCGATTACTGGCGTAGCGCCTGTGGAAATTCGCATACTTATTTGGGTTTTTTTTTGTTATTTGTTTTAGCGTGTTATATGTCACGTTTTCTTTATGTGTTCAGAGAACTGTAAAATTGTTGTATTCAATTTTGTTTGCTGCAAGCATAATTAGCTTTAAGTGAGAATTTTGACGGACGCTTGACTGTTTTAGATTACCTGGTTTCCTTATGACACCAGCTATGGAACATTTAGATAATATAAGGGTATAATCAATCTGGAAGTAACACAATCACGCGATGAATGTAGTAAGTACTGAATTTATTTAAACTGGAGAACGTTATAACATACTCAACAGACAAACTGCAACAGAACTATTGAGAGAATAATTAGGGCACTAGAGTGACTATACACTGAGGATCCAATTCTTTTATTTTCTCCTATGGAATCAAGAAACTTGTACTTACTAGAATCTCGATAGAAAACGTAATTATTTTTTAAACATTTTTATTTTTTTAATTTTTAACGGCCTGCGTTTAAAAAAAATTTTAAACACAGGCCAGTGTAATAGAGCAAATCTTCTACCAATCTGTGCTTCAAACATTGCTCTCTTTCTTTCATTTTAAAGTTTTTGCTAGTAGTATTCTACTAAACCTTGTTTTATTTTGGTTCAACTTTATATTTGTACTTAGAGAGTATTTCTTCATGTGAGGTGTTGAAATCTGCATATTTTCTAACTTTTGTTCCAAAAACTGAAGCTCTCCATGCCTTATTTACTAAAATATAATCCATACAATTCTCATGTGTCTGGTCTGAGTGAATCCAGGTAAGTCTATGTTGTCTGTGGTAGACATAATGCAGAGGTCTTTGTGTTTACAGAATTCCAACATTCGCGTTCCTTTTTCATTAACATCTTTCAAACCACACTTCCCCATCACGCCTTCATAACTACTGTTGTTACAATGAATTTTGCTTATAAAAGCATCCATCATCACCACCTTATTTCCATTTCCTTTTTCTAATTCTTCCTCTACTGGTCTGTAAAACTTCTTTGTTATCGTGTCATGTATCTGGGGCATGCACGTGTATCACAGTTCTGCCAACAAGATGTCCTGTAAAGATCAGCGATAGTATACCTGAGCTGATGCTTTTGTGACCAATACATACTTTCTGAGCTCGCTCCTTTATCATGATAGCCACTTTTCTGTGTATTTCATCTGGAAATTCTGATTAAATTTTTTTGATTCCCTTACAGTTTGAAACAGTCAAACATTTAATATATTAAACCTGTTGGTAATGGTATTAGAACCAACAAAAGAACAGAAGATTACATTTGAAAGCGGGATGCAAATTCTAACTTGGTAGAAATAGATAAATTGAAATAAAGAAAAGCTAACCTCTCCAATTACTCAAAAATGAGTTAAGGCCTTTAAAGCAATTAATTAAAAATCTGGCAATCCATGTCTCTTCAGCAACCAAAGCACCTTTTATGCTCTGCTCTAAAATACATATGCTGATTTCCTTTTTTAATTAGCAATCTTTTTTATTGAAATTTCATACTAACTTACAGGTATATATTTTTTTAAACTATGAAGCGTCAAACACCGCTAAGAAGCTTTTTAAAAGAGTTCATGTACCTTGTGCTGTCTGAAAATTTTGCCATAGATTATTTCGTCAAATAAAAATCATAGCTATCGGGACCCCAATGCCTGTTAGCTTTGCTAATCTTTTTATTGGTTCCTTTGAACAAAATTTACTAAAGGAATACGAAGCTCTCATGGTAAGCGTCCTTGTATACGACTCCCTTTTATTGACAATATGCTTTTCCTTTGGCATTATGATCAGTTGTCTCTACGACATTTTTTCAACTTTTACAGTTCATGTAGTGATTCCAAACATATGAAGTTCAAAATTAAATGCTCTACATTTTTTCTCGTGAGCAAATTATATTTCTTGACATAGCAATCAGATGGGAAAATAACACTTTAATTCCTTCCCTATATTTGAAACCAACGACTGCCTATCAATATCTACGAAAAAGTTCCTACCATCTACCTGCTCTTATTCGATCCTTTACACCTTCCAATTTATACGAATGTGACAAATATTCACCTAGCTTTCCGATTACCAATTCACAGCAAATAGAATTTGAATTTCCCATTTTGTAGCCAGATAATACAACAGAGTAGTCTTGACGAAAAGATCTAAATCAGTAGAATCGTTAAATCTAGGTCATTTATTGCCTTCCAAAGACCACATCAACTCCCTAACAAAGACAGATTGTGTCCCATTGTCTTCTTACCTGCCATCAAAAATTTAAAGAATTTAGACGTATTCTTCATCATCAGGACAGGACAATGATAAATGCTTACCCTAAACTTGAAATGGTCTTTGCAGACCTCTCGTATTGTCACCTGAGAAAAATAATCCCTTACTAGTTATCTTGATAAAAACAGATATTTCCTATTCCCAACCAACTAAATGTGAAAATTCCTGGCAAGTTAACATCCATCTTGGCATCCATGTAATGCTATGAGTGACACGGATAAAATATATAATGATGCCACTGAATGACAATGCTTTACAGAGGGAAGAAACTGCTCTTCATTTTTTTAATATATTTTTTGACTACAGCACTCATGAATTACAACAGAGGGAATTCTCACAGGTGTGAAATACGAAGTAGCAACAGTACCTATACGTTCGTGCGTCATTTTCAAAAAAGGATATCAGAATATATATATATATATAATATAATATTTTAGAACGGACCAAAAAACACCTTAACACTCACCTCCCACTCCTTTGTCCCATTTAATATCCTTTGTTTCGATCATACACTTTTATTACATAATAACTTTCGGGGTGGGGGAGGTTATTGCTACCCTTATACTGATTTTTACTCTAATTATCTTTGTTTTACCTCATCCCTTCTGTTCCAGTGGGCCATTGGGTATTCTGTGTGTCAAGTTAGTATTTACAAACAGGAATCCTAAAAATGATCTCGATGACAAAATAATAGGACAAGACAGATAACAGATTGGTGCAATTTTGCCCCTTCGAAAATGAGCTGTTCTGAAAAGCTAAACTAACTATTTTAATTTTCTGAATTCCCCGTCAGTTGAAAAATGAATTACTTAAAAATTCTTATCCTTGATGTAAACTAAGGGTGCCATAGAGATGAAATTATTCTCATCACGAAACATAAGATGCAAGAATATGAAATCTTCTGCACCAAGATGTGAAACAACATAACAACAGTATTTCACAAACACCTTCAAGCAAAGTGTCACAGGATCTTCACTTGCTTGACATTTGAAACCCAACACCAGATATGTTTGGGAACGTGTTCTTTACAAGTATCTTTCAACTGAAAAAAGAAAAAGCTTTTTTACTAAGAAAAAGTGAAATGACACTCTGACTTTTAAAACTTACATGACATAGCAATGTCACTAAAGGATACCTCCTTAAATTCAACGACAAAAATATTCTATTCCTCAGATGCACAAAATGTGAAGTGTCTCAGTCCATCATAACTTAGCAAAGTGTATTATTTCTGAATTTCTTGATTCCTGAGGCTTAAAAGGTTATTATTTATTTACGCTTAAGACAGACCCCACAAGGGTTTTTTCTAAACATAAGAATAGTTGATCTTCATAATAAAACCAACTGATACGAAACAACATGACTTTGGATTAGTTGTTTTTCTAAAATACAATATTACATTTGGGACATCGCTAATTCAAGGTATACTGCAGTTCTAGTATCATATTATTTGAGCTCTTGACACATACACACACACACACACACACGCGCAACTGTAAGGACATAACAACCAAGTGACCATTGTAGAGTTATGGAGATTTAGGAGAGGCCTGTTATGATCTTAAAAGTCAAAAGAAATTGAGATTTTATGAAAAAAAAGAAATGTCCTCTCTATTCTGTAGTAATGATAAACTTAGGGTGGGAGGAGATATAAATAACGAACGGAGGTTCGCCTGAAAATCTCTTTTTTTTCCAGACAGATCATAATGGTACACTCTTTTTCCTTGTTTTCTTCCTTGGGATTTGCCAAATGATGCAGTAACGTTAGGTGTCACACACATTGCTGCCTTGAAGAAATTTTTAGTGTTAGGTCTGAAACAGTGTTGAATAAGGGGTAAAAAGGGTTAACCAGAAAAAGAATGTTATTACATGTAAAAGTAATTGATTTCGATTAGATGGAACTGAAAAGCTCAGATACAAGAACTGCTTTGAAATTCCAATTTATCCAAATCTATTGAGAAAAAATCGCACCGTTGCTGTTACAATATTTTGTGCACACTTTTCTGTTTTTCTAACCTGAAAACATCTCATTGAGTTCTCCATGAATAGTTACAATAGATAGACGGTGCAGCAAGGTTATGTTAATGGTTACGACCGAGTTTATTCCTTAAATATATTTCAAAGCATTGAAAACTAGGGTTTAGCTTTGATAGTTAAAATTGGCTTTGCTAAGCCCACTTCAAGATGTTTTACTGATTTAAGAAACATCTCATATTTCTTACCTTCCATCATTAACGCATACAAACTGTTTATATTGATACGTTGTTGAACAGTTTAATTTGTTCCTCTGCCAGGGAGGTTATGTTTACACATGCATTTCTTATTTTTGTCTTTCAGTTTGTTTGCTTACTTGTTTGTCTACTTTTGTGTAAAGTAATTTTAGAAGCTAAGAAAGGATTTGGTGAAAATTTTCATACAATTAATTGAATTTTAGTGTTGATTCTATATATATATATATAATAGTCGTAGTAGAAGCAGTAACAGATTTTTACTCAGTATGAGTTGCCCATTTATATATATATATATAATAGTTGTAGTAGAAGCAGTAACAGATTTTTACTCAGTATGAGTTGCCCATTCGGTGAAACGTCTTGTTACATGTTACATGGTTCAGTTGATGTCACTAGCAAGGAAACAAATGACATTAATATATATATATATATATAATAGTTGTAGTAGAAGCAGTAACAGAGTTCTACTCAGTATGAGGTGCGTATTTGGTGAAACTTCTTGTTACATGTTACATGGTTCAGTTGATGTCACTAGCAATGTCCAAACACAGCGTTTGATCTTCTTTCCTTACCTTAACCTTCACAGTTCGTATCCCTCACCATAACGACTGCTCCATCATATGGCTGAGCTACTAATTTTTCTTTGATTTTATAAAAGGTAAGCTCATACAATATCAATTCGTTTAACCTAGCACTGGTTACTACAAAAATTCGTTGAATCTTTTGATAGCAACACTTATCTTTCTCTAAATTACCATAGATTTCCATGGCAAGACCACTGGAAAACACATTTTGTCGATGACACAGGATGAAGGGTGGCAACATGAGTTGGACCTATCCAGTTACAAACGTTTCCCTGGACTCAAATAAAAATATCAAAATAAAATGAAAAGGAAGCATCTGTTCAGATATGACAATAGTACTTCATGCAAAAACAGATTGTAGATTTATGGAAATACAAAATGGTCTAAGGCTTTGAATACTCTCAAATGTGAAAACAAAGAACCGACAATATTATAAGCAGACCTACCACTAGATTGAATATAAGAAATTCCAAACAGTATCAGAGAAAATAGCAGCTAAAGTAGTTGTCACAGCTGACCAGCACAAACGGAAGATCAGGGACGGAATAAAAGAGACGGTGCAAATAGTAATGTTACGATTCCTAAATTACTAATACAGAATAAGAATATTACAACGATAAATATCTAAATAACATACAGATAAATGTTATGTAAAAAAGTACTTAAAGTTTCTCTTCAACAAAGTTCTCTCCGGTCTGTCTCATCAGAGTTTCGTCTATGATTTTCTTAGTTCATGACTTGTCTTTGATAATCTTTGCCGGTCTCCGGCTTGTGTCGTTCTCATGGGCCGTCTCAGGTCGACTGGCTCCTAAGTTTTGAGTTTCCCTTTTTATATCTTAAACAAACTTGGCAAGTTTAGCATATGAGGTAATCTTTCCTCAAGGACATGCCCAGATCAGCAAGATCATAGGTAATGATGTAATCCCTTAACTTGCCTGGTCATTCAATCTCAATTAGGTTACCATCGATATATAAAGATAAAGAACATCAGCAAGGTTAACATCAGAATGTTTATCCATAAATATTGGAAGGACATAAAGACACAGGTTTTTATTAAATAACATTAGTCCCGTTATTGTAGAGTTCAAAAAGACTTCAAATCTTCCCAAGTCTGACTTGTTTCTCCTGAGCTTTCTTGTAGATAATACCACAAGGTAGCATCATTAGCACACATGTTGATAAACTGAATAAGTTGCTAGAAAGATCATTGCTGTGAAGATTGAAGTTAGTTAGAGATGCCTTATACATTGTCTTGGAAATATCCAGAGCAACACGTCCTTCAATGAATCTTCCACAACTACAGTTGTGTTGTTTGACATTTTGTGTGGCTCCAGACTGTTGAGAATTTAGATTTATTTTTTGAAGCTAAGTTCAAGTAGCCCCAAAATGAATTCTGTTAATTATGGATAAAGAAATTGAATGTCTTGATTAGCAAATCGTTACACCCTACCTGGTATCGGATAGATAGTATTTTATGTGACAAAGGTAAATAAATTAATGCTGGATTTTTCCCGACAACATGCAGGGGAGCTCGCAGTCTAAAGCAGGAAGGGCTACATTTACAAGAGGCTAGTAGAAAGTAATCTCGACTCTTTTCCACGGTAATGAAACGGGTGGATAATATTTCTTTTCAATCCAGCAGTAACCAAATCCTGGCGAGTCCTTCAAATAAAACATTTAAATATCTTTACCTGATATTCCTCGCCTACATTCTTTAATTTTGAAGACAAAGGTGAGTGAGCTTTGTTCTGTTCTTACTAGTCATAGGATGGGGATAGGTGACCTGTGACCAGCAGGCCATCGTATGGTTTTAAACTCTAATGTTCACTAAAAAGTATTTTTTTTGTCTTCGTAGTTATCTGAAACGAGAATGACCTCGTAATGTGCATCAATTGACAGTCAAACCTTGTGCTCTGTACATTTGTATTGTTCTATGAGTTGTACTAGCTTGTTATATGTTTGTTTCGGGTTTCTTATACCCGGTCATAAATATCTGATGACTACGTTGCTAACGTCTCCCACCTCACCACCTCGCATCTCAGCTTGGTAAGTGGATAATACTGTCAAGTATGAAAATGTTGATTTTTGGTAGTAGTAGTAATGGTAATAGTTTTCGTAGTAGTAGTAGTAATAGTAGTAATAGTAGTAGTAATAGTAGTAATAGTAGAAGTGTTAGTAGTAGTAGTAGTAGTAGTAGAAGTAGTAGTAGTAGTAGTAGTAGTAATAGTATTTGTATTAAAAATACCAGTAATAGATTTATCATTTTACCATTTACTTTGTTATTTGTTTCCAGCTGGAACTCGAGAAAATGAAAGGTTTTTTTAAACGGCACTAAACCGTAGTCATTAAAAATATGAGGTTGCAATTCCTCCATTGGAGCATGCAAATATTTAAATTAAGAGCTAATGATAAGAGTGTTTAAATGACCTCTAGGGCTTGTTCAAATGTAAAAGTAGGAGACACAGTGATAAACAACCATACCAGGGGTAAAAATTTGGTACTACATAACAGAATATTACGTCTAAAAGAAAAGACGATTTTTTTTCAGAACCAAAAATGGAAGAAAAAACTGCATATTAGAAAAATGCCATTGACAAATAACAAGGAAACAAAATGACAATGTTACAAATAATTTCCTTTTCTTGTCTCTTCTCCTTTTTCTTCTTTCTCTTGTCTTAATTTTTTTAATTATATCCTGTTCAAGAGGGATTTCTTTGTCATAATAATTCCCATTAAGTAATAAGAATGCGTCAGATACATTCAATTCACCAAAATATCTGAAAATAGTGTCATCGAAAATATCTTTACACTGTCTTAAACAAATGGAAGCTTCTGCATTTACTTTATCATGAAAATGTCAAAATGGCCAACGAGAAGTTGAACAATCAACTGTGGACTGAGCAACCCTTTTTCAGAAGGACAGAGATATTGCAAAACCCAAATTAAAAAATTTGATGTGCAATAATTTTCCTAGGAATTACAAATCAAAGTTGGTTCAACTGATGATAAAAATGTTCTTAATAGTTATGATCATAATCATGATGGTAGTCTTTATGGCAATTCTGGTGATGTTTCGTGTTGGTGATGATAGTAAAAAGCTATAAATTCACCAAAACCTCAAACTGTGGTGATCGTCATATAGCTCAAAATTTCTCATGAAATTTCCTCCCCAAACGTGTTGGTCTACATTATCTGTTTTATTCATTTCACATTGATCACAATATTTCATACCAATTTTGCTCAATAAAAGAAATTCATCCATAAAAGCGAACCAATCACATTATATTCTCACCATCTACTTTCATGACGCCACAAAAACCCCTGTCAGATACACCCTTTAAACCGAAGCAAAATACTTACTTCCTATTGCCGTGGTTCGTACAAGGTTTTACGTCAATATTTCATAATAGATTGTTGTTATCACCACACTAAAACAATATTTCCTACGTTTAAATAAACTAGGTGTTACAAGCCCTAAATGGAGAGGAACCCCCAAACAGGTATGGTTTACCAAAATCAAAACAAACTTAAGTAACGTAGTAACGTCTACAAAATCGACAATTGTTGAACATATTACTCCATTTTAATTACTTTTAGAAGAAGGAAGAAGATAACAGGATGAAAATAACAAGTATTTCAAGCTGCGATTTAGTGACACATATTAATATACATATATATATATATATATATATATATATATACTTAAATAGTAATTATTTGTGTACACCTGAACAATCAAGGTGACAGAAACCACTGGCAAAGGAAGACCAAAGAAAACATGGGAGGAAGTGATAAGGATGGATCTGAAAGAAAAAGGTGTCAGCAGAGACCTGGTGAAGGATAAGATAACTTGGAAGTCAATTTCAAGAAATCGTCCAACACATGCTAGCATGTAAAATGGACATTAAACCGAATATGATGATGATGATGATGATGATGATGATGATGATGATGATGATGATGATGAAGATTGTGAAAGACATGAAACTCTGATTACTGTAAAGTTAGAGTTTTTTTTACTCGTATATCTGATTATATGATAGCTACTACGTTTTAATGTGGTAGAGCACTGTTGTTGATGACATTTCATATTCATTTGTTAATATAATATATCTTTCTTTATGATGTGGAGGTATTGGGACCTGGAGGAAAAAAATCCTTGTCAGGAAGCCTGGTTGGATCTCCCTTTTTCACTGCACGTAAACATGTTGATTCACCGCAGTGGGCAATAGCTACCTTACTGACCTAAGTGCCTTAGGCAGTTTTGTCCAACTTCTTGTGAGTATCTATTGACTAGTGTAATTCTGTCCCTCCGCTAATATCCACATCCACCATGCTGCTCTCTATGGTTTCATTAGTAAGGTATTATGGCTCATTGATTCGCCATGACAGCTTCTTCATTGGGCTATGAAGCATTTCAAGAGGTTGTGACTACCAAGGCCCAATCCATCTCTCCTCGGCAGCCATCGCCGATTGGTCTGCGGTTGCTTATTTAAGTCGCAGATATCCTCTGTACCTGCAGGCGATTTCCCTATCCGCCACCCAGGGACAGGCTGAATTGAGGTAGGTCGCCCCATTTCCTGGCTGTTGCTGCTAGAAACTAATGAAAATCATCCATTGAGAGATAAAATGTAATTTTTGTAAGTTATGTTCTCATATATGTAACACTGTTCCAGTGATTGAAAATTCATAATTAAAATAATGATTCTTCCTTCCCTTTCTTTCTACGATTTGTTGCACGTAACAATATCATTTGAATAGCTCTCACCATTTGGATTTTTCCAAGATTTTAAGTCCCTCTTATTCAAATCCTCGTTTATTCCACACTATTTATCCTCAAAGGGCTTTCTAGGGCTATATATATATATATATACATATATATATATATATATTTCATCAAAGCAGGTAGTCGTCTTTCAAAGTATATAAATTTTAACAACAAAGACATTTTGTATGATATGTCCTATTATATTGGCTCATTCGTCGCCCAGGTTAAAAAACAGCTGCGTGGCTGTTGAAGGAATTTCAGCTACTATGACAAATAAACTAAATTCAACCCTCAATGGGTACTACTTTGGAGCCAAAATCAAAATACGTTCCCTAAATATTGAGGGTATATCAATGGTAAAATGCAAATATCTCTCCAAGTTACTAATCTAACATGACGTCGATATAGCACTAATACAAGAAACA
>RDPX01000235.1:1154942-1200839 GCA_003991215.1 Morbakka virulenta | reverse complement strand
AAACAAAAGTCAAATAGTAAATGAATTCACTTGTAACGTTGGTCAATATCACATCTATCATGTACATATTGACGTCATAACCTGTTGGGTCTAACCACGAGCTTACCACAGTACCACATACTGTTGACAAATGCATTAACGTATTCATTACTATTCATTAAATAAACATGTACGTTCAATAAGCGTGTGATAACAGTTTCATTAAGTACATTTATAGCCGTATTTACATATTATGTACATTCAATAACCATGCGATAATAGCTTCCCCTATTACATGGATAGCCGTATTTAAGAATCATGTACATTTAATAACCGTGTGATAATAGTTTTGCTCGGTGCATTGAGAGCCGTATTTAAAAATCTGTAGACGAACAATATAGGGGACGAAATGGTATGGGGACCAGTTTTCTTGGGGACGAGTTGGTATGGGGACCAGTTGGTTGGGGACGAAATGTCCCATAACCCTTTTAATTCACAGTAGCATGTGATTGTCTACAATGCTAGATTGCCAATAATATATAATCCTTTTACAATGCTTCTCTGAACGTGAAAACTTCAGATTAATATTGGGCTAATATATGAGACCAGCAATTAACTGTAAATCTTAGGTTCAATCAAATAAATTCACTGTACGATTTCTCAATTCCCAGCTTTGCTTTGTTCCTCAATTGAAGAGTTGGTGTTGAGGAGGCAAGCAATCTGACACTACGTTTTTTTATTGATATTCGTAATTTATAGAGTATGGAATTCGCTACAATAACAAAAGAGGAAAAATGGGAGTTGAAATATAAACATATAGTCACAATTGGCTAAAGTATAAGTATTTAAATAAAAATATTATTATCTGAAAATGACGACTTTTATTGAGATTGTCCCTCGATCATTTAGCGACAGTATCAGTTTCAGGAATTTGCTTGCCTGACTGTTGCTAGCTATCTACCGTATTTGAACTTAAACACGACGTTTAGTTTCTACTGAATAACCTAACCTAATGTTCAAATATAGACATATTACTTAAAAAGGGAACTTAAATAAACTTAAAACTAGATATCGCTTATATCAAAATACAGTTATACTGGGCCTTTCTTTGATGGTACCCCTGGTAAACACTGGGCCCATTTTTGTCTTTTAGAGCTTCCATTTATGAAAGCACGCAAGACACCATAAAATTAAAGACATATGGATAACCCACCATGACCCTCCTTGGAAAAGTCCTTCCCCTTGGGTTGATGTAGAGTCATTGCTCTAGCATATCAAGACCATTGATTTGCCCAATTACTGAAGATCAGGTCAAGGAGAGACCAGTCTGAGAAGCGATGAAAATGAAAAAATAGGTTATTCTCTCATTCTTAAAATCCAACACTTTTTAATCCATATCACTAAGATTCACTAAGATATTTTTCTCGATCTGAAATCAACAAAAACAAAACTAAGGGCAAAGATGTCAATCCTTGAAATACCCTTTCTCATTGAAGTTAACTTACATTTCGTCACCTTCGAACAACAAATGGTTTTAATATTTGAGTTATTTGTAACTGTTGATAGGTGTCATGACTTTCTTTCTTTTCTTTCTTGAAGCACCTTCCATATAGGACGAACGTAGATAGAGAGAGAGGACGAAGGTGAAAATAAGAATGTATGTTATTTTACCTGCGTCATTTGTGTTGTTTTCTTGGTACAGATAGACATAGAAATGTCATGTTCTTAGAAAGTTTTGCTTGTCAGATGAAGTGGTGATGCCCTTTTGAGTGGACCTCTTCTTGGTTTGTTTTCTATACGACTACGAGAAGATTTGCTTTTATTAATTTAATTATCCTAATTATTTCCATAAAACTTATTTTTAGAGGAATAATTATCTCATAAAGACATCTGAATATTTGTTAATAGTGTCTAATCTTGAATACTGCCGGAAAAGAGTGAACTTTCGGCAATGACCTCGTCATATTGCAGGAAGACTATCGTCAAATGATGGAAAACCCTTTGGGAGACTATTAAGGTCCCAGGGACCATTAGACCTAAATTATTCATACCAGACCTGTAGAAAGACCCCATGAGATGCTAAAGCTACTCAGGTTTTCGGTAAGTTGCTTTGTAATTTGTTTTTTCCCCACAGTCCAAAGGGCTTTATTTTCTCTTTCTGGCAATGTTTTTAGCTTCTTGACCTCCACTTTGCCATAAAATAAACCTTGACGTCTTTCACTGAGGTATTTTTTTAATATCTTATCTATCCACGTCACATACCAACTTCCTTATTTATTTGCTTTTGTGTTGTTTTGTTGTTGTTGTTGTTTTTGCTTTAAACGTCTGAGGGTCTTCATTGAATAAGAGGTAATTGTTTGATAGGATGACCTTCGCAACGTCAATCAATGGCTTTCTGCTGGACGGCGAGGCTTGAAACTGAACCAGAAAGCTCATGATTACAACTCATATTCACCAATTACTGAGGTACGGCTTCTCTTCCAAAGTTCTTCTTATACCTTGCTTTCACTAATATTTATTGTAACTCGTTAAAAATTTTTGTTTTTCAAAAAATAACTTAATTTCATCTCCTTAACTTTTTCACTTTATTCTTTTCTCTCTTTTACTATTTTACATTGACAAAATATTTCCTTTTCATAAAGGTAAAATATATGAATCTTTCATGAATGTACTTAATGTAGATTGATGTCATTGTCTTACAAGTCAAACAATTGTAATTACATGTTAAATTTGAATGTTAAAGTATAAAATTGCTGTATTTTTCTGCCAGATATACAATATTACTGAACATAATACCCTCTTCTCCTAAGATATTTTAATATATATTATGTCATTTCTTGTAACGTGTTTTAAATATATATGTTAAGGCAATATATATATATATATTGCCTTAACTTTATGGTGTACGTTGACTTTTCATTTTGGTGCTATCTCCTTCTATTACGCTGGCTTTCAAAGAACATTTTTTGTCTTAGGCAAGAATGTAAACAGGCTTGGTAATTTTGTACGCTTTTGTTACCAAGAAAGCCACTACAGTCTGATTTAAATGCTTCCCATACTCTCAGTTCCTTTAAGGTATGAAGCTTCTCAAAATCAGTATCCTTGAGCACTTCTTCGATCTGAGATCCGACAGAGATGCCCTCTTTGAGCTTGGCAACAGAGAACACATTAGACAAGTGTTGGAAGGCAGACCCATTTTTGTTCATGGCCTTCACAAAATTCTTCATCAAACCAAGCCTGATGTAAAGAGGAGGAAGAAGTACCTCATTCAGGTCAATCGGAGAATTCTCCTTGACTCTGTGTTCGGCAGGAACGAAAGTGCTTCTAGACCCTAGTCTTTCTTCTTGTAATGCTGGAATACAGCTCGACTATCTCAGAGACAGAGAAAGCAACAGTATTCTGTGAAGGCCTCTTGCATACCCATAAGAAGACCAATGACCTTGAGGTCCTCACACAGACTCTACTTATACTGGTTGTACTTAACAGCTTCTAAAAGAAGCTCCATCTTGTCATAGGACTCCTTTAGATGGACAGAGTGTGCAATGGGAATGCTGGGATATTTATTCCCGTTGTACAGAAGTACAGTCTTGAGACTTCACTTGGCAGAGTCTATGAAAAGACGCCAGTCTCAGGAATTATATAGTAAACCAAGGAAACTATACACGCCAGGTACATTGAAGCAGTAACACAACTTGTTTTCCATGTCGAAAAAGGAAGAAAGACCTTTGTTCCGATTCCTGAAACTTGTGATCCTTAAATCTTCCTGGATTAGGTTCCATTGTTTAAGCCGAGACGCTAAGAGCTCTGACTGCTGTTTTGACAGACACAAATCACGAGCAAGCTCATGCAGATCTTCTTGCGTGACCCAGTGTGGCTCGTTGCCACTTGGCTCTGAATAAAAATATTCAACATCTTCGGAAGAGATTAATTTGGAAGAACCTTCCCTTGAAGACATTTCTTCATCTGATGAGGAAAGAAGATTATTTACTGGAGGTGTTGGGACAGGAAGATCATCTGAATGGGTAACGGGTCTCATAGCAGATGGAAGGGTTGGGATATTTGATCTTTTTTCTAGAAGATACATTAAAACCAGTTATATTTGTTAGACAAAAATAACAATCATCTGCATGACTTTGTGGCTCTCTCCAAACCATCTGGACTGCAAAGTTGAAAGGCACTTTCTTGCCATTAAATCAGGCAGTTCGCCCTTGCAGCAGGGTTTACAACAGATGTGTAAAGCCCAAGATTTGTCCTGATTACCAATTTTACAATGAAAATAATGAAGGTAGGCAGTTCTGAGGAAGAAAGTAACCTACGAAACAAGTGTGAAAAAAACAAATTCAGGCTTCTTTCAAAATAGTTTTGCAAAAAAGCTGTTAAAAGCCATGCATACTGCTAGTCTTTAAAGTGAGGAAGGGCTACCCCAATGGATCAAGAATTTAAGTTAGGAATTTTGTTAAAATATAAAGTAATTTCTAACGCAATAAGTATAGTTTAAAAAGATGCTGTTACAATTTGTAATTTTGTTATCTTATTAGCTTTTCTCTATTTTTCTATAATAATTAAAGGAAGAAAAACACAAGGGAATGAAGAGGAATGTTATAAAAGGTCAAATAAGTATTCACGATAACAGGGCATCTGTGATATCTAATATCATATTATATGCAATAATATATTAAAGTATTTAGTATAAAATACTATTACCTCTACTTAAGAATCTCAAACAGTAGTTTAGTTAACATCCTGCTGAATATTAATTATTATTTTCAACTTTCCTCTTTTGGGGGTGGTTCAGTCCTGTTCATTTTTTATCAGTTGTCAAGTTTTGATGAGAGTATTTTCTGTTCACTTAACCTTAATTATATTTTTCCTCTGTCTTTTTGAACTCAAACATTGTTTGATACATTTTTCAATAAAAAAACCAAAACAAAACAATTCTAAACTTACTCTAAAAATCGTCTGCCAAAATTAGATTTATTAATTCAAAATTGACATCTAATGTTTACATCAAATACGTATATTTTAATACACCCTACTGGTTTCCTTTATTTTAATATTATACAACTTTCCTGGTAACGATACCATTGGAAGTTATAATTTATAGGTACTATAGCTGATTTATTTATTTATTTATTCGTTTATTTATTTATTTGTTTACTGATTTATTTAAATCATTCATTTATTTATTTTGTTAATATTTATATACAATTACAAGCCAGCTAAAAATAAAATGCTATCTTGTTGGTTCTGTTGGTGGTAGTGAAGGGAGAGGCTATTTCCAATTTAACCTTTTCATACATATCCGAAGACCCATCTGTGTTCCAAGCGGTAAGACCGTCCCTCGCAAAAGTGATTCAAATTGAGGCCATGTGTCTTCTCTACGACCGTGACATACTGCATGCACATTGACCCATTTTCTCTTCTCTTTTATCCCAGTCATCTACAAAGTATAATCATCGTTTACTCACCAGCCATCATATACCGTATGTGGTGCTTTGTCAGCCTGTGTGCTGGTAGAGTACCACAGATAACTATTTCTATATTTCACATCAAGTAAATTTTAAACACTTCGCAAGTCTTGTTTTTTTGTCTTTGTTCTTGCCTGTAACCATTCTGCCAGTTTCATTTCATCTTTTCTTAGTACTAGTCAGCCTGTTACATTGAATGTTTTATAACCCTGCTCAAATATCATATTATTGCTCCACAGGATAGAAAAACATGAACAGATAAGTTCCAAACTAATTTTGCTTTTGAAAAACTGAAAACAAAATATGATATCGTGTCTCTCTGAAAGGTTTCAATAGCTTTCCACAACTGTGTCAAACAGTTCAGGTCAATCACATCTCAGGTTCCTATCCATTCACAGAAGGAGGAGGTTTCGCTACAGTATCAATTGTCATACATGGTTGAATTGAAACACAACACAGAAGATTCTCAACTTGAATCGTTATACATACATTGTTCTTGTCTTTTATTTGCTTTGGATTTCCCGAAGGTGAACTATCTTCTTTTATACTAAAGATTGTGTTAACACCTCAAGTATACTTTGCTTTGATATTGATCTCTTATTAATTGAGATTTCAAAGAGCACTTCAGAAGTTATACCGTTGGAAAAATCATCTCTAACTTTTACAACTACACTGGGATAATATGGAACTGTTCATGTATGTTATATTATCTGCTTTTAGTCCAATTTTAGGATTTGGACAAATTGGTAAGTGATGTCACGTATTTTCTAGTATAACACATAATTCAGGTGATTTCTTTAAACTTGAAAATGACATGACGACGTTTGTATCGTATTAAATGCTCGTTTTGATTAAGAAACAAAAGCAGTGAGATTTTCTCTTTTATGCTTGAAGCAAAATCATCTTGCATTACAGAAAGAGCTTGGATTAAAAATATGCAAGACAACTATCGTCAGAGATATATGTTTTATACTGCTTTTTTTATTTTTGGTTTCCTATTTTGTATTTAACAGAAAGGGGCTACACAGAGAATAAAATTTGACATATTATATTTTCAGAGAAATAATAGGTTATGGCAGTGAAGTTAGGGAGTTTTCATTTATGACGGATAGGGTACTTATCCTGGTATATTCAAACTTTCACTGACCATCTGATACTTTGGACAGGTTAGTTCAAAACTAGGACAAGTTTTAAATTTTTGAATGCATAAGTTTTATTCATACCTTTGTTATTTAAAGTAATAAATGTTGAAAAAAAATGGATCGCAGATAAGATTTTTACCATCTGTTTTTCCATTTTTTTTCTGAATAGGGTGTTTTGCTAAACATCTTTTCATTCTTTTTATCTTTTAACTATTTTTTAATCTAAGATTATTTTACTGTTTTTTACAATGGCGTCCGTGTACCATACTGATTCCGTGAAAATTAAGAATTTGACTTTTGGAGCTTCTCTTAATATGAAAAAATAATGAATAGAGTTGTAAAAATAAATAGAATCAGTGGATATCTACAATGTCCTTAAGCTCCAAAGCTTCAGACCAGTTGAAAAAAAAATCCCCAAAATTCAGCACTTTCTTTCAGATTTCTAACAAGAGAGACTTGGGTTTGTAATGTATATATTTTAAAATTTTATTATTAATTCTTGTATCTGGTGATTATTTCACTGACTATCTTCTTCTTTCTGTCCTATATTATAAGGAACGCACTGTAAGATACATACTCTACATTATATCTTAAATTGCTGACCATGCAACTGCTGTGGGCACTTAACATTGTTTCCGTTAGCGAAATTTAAAAAAATAAATGTGCAGCTCTATATATTTAAATATAATAATACACAAAAATGTACATTATTAGTAGAAACAGTTAAAAAAGTAGATAAATTGAATAAAGTTTAATAATCAAGAAAGCCATCGATTAATCTAAAATCTCTTTTTCATCTTTTCTCAAACATTTATTAATAAGTTTCCACTTTACAATTAAGTAAGCATCAGCCCTTCACAACTTTTGATTTGTAAAATTGAATTGAACAGATAGCTACATTCGTCTTCTTCTTCTACTACTTCTTCTTTTTCTCTTCTACTTCTTCTTCTTCTTCTACTACTTCTTCTTTTACTTCTTCTTCTTCTTCTTCTTCTATTTTTTCTTCTTCTTTTCTTCTTCTTCTCCTCCTCCTTCTGGCTGATATTCCCCCTTAACAGAGGGGTCAGGCACTAGTGCTAGTTACAGTACTAACAGTTAACTTTTGTGTAAGGAATATATTAATGTAACTGTGCGACCGTTGCATTAATATATTCTTTTCCTTATTCCTATGCTAAGCGTTAACAGGAAAGTAGAGTGTTTAAGAGATCTATTTGCAACTTTGTCTTTTAGAATTCAAAAGACATAGGTTACAGCGGTTTTTCGTCTAGACATCGCATATTGCTACAAAGTGATTCGCCNTCTTCTTCTTCTTCTTCTTCTTCTTCTATTTTTTCTTCTTCTTTTCTTCTTCTTCTCCTCCTCCTCCTTCTGGCTGATATTCCCCCTTAACAGAGGGGTCAGGCACTAGTGCTAGTTACAGTACTAACAGTTAACTTTTGTGTAAGGAATATATTAATGTAACTGTGCGACCGTTGCATTAATATATTCTTTTCCTTATTCCTTTGCTAAGCGTTAACAGGAAAGTAGAGTGTTTAAGAGATCTATTTGCAACTTTGTCTTTTAGAATTCAAAAGACATAGGTTACAGCGGTTTTTCGTCTAGACATCGCATATTGCACAAAAGTGATTCGCACCACAACTCGAGTGCTTTTGGAAACGGTCTCTTTCCTTACCACAATGTAAAGTGTGAAAGGAAATTTCACCACGCCTGAGAACGCTTAAATAAAATCTTAATGAAGTGAAAAAAAAAGAAAACGAAAAGTGCTTTCAGAGATAAAATATAATATATATGTATTTATAGGGTGGATAGATTGATAGAAACAACTGTGAGCTTTATCACTTTTGTCACTTTTGTTCCCGTACTTATGCCAATCTAACTATCTATCTAACTATCTAACTATCTAACTATCTAACTATCTAAATATCTAAATATCTAACTATCTAACTACCTAATTACCTAACTATCTAACTATCTAACTATCTAACTATCTAACTATCTAACTACCTAACTATCTAACTATCTAACTATCTAACTATCTAACTATCCAACTATCTAACTATCTAACTATACAACTATTCAACTATCTTTCTTTCAATCTATCTATCTGTCTATCAAACTACCTCTCCATCTGTTTATCCTTCTATCTATCTATTTTTAGAACAATAAAAGATTTTTTGGTTCCATTTTGTATTTCCGTATCTTGAATTGTCGCACAAACTAGGAATACTCAGAGAGAATTTTACTCGCTTACAATCTTACCTTAATTCATTTCTTTGCACTTTCCTGTCTAAACCTTTGGCACACTTTGCTTTACAGGCTCCATGTCTAGCACATTTTCTTGTCAAACCTTAAAGGCCCAGGCTTGCCTCAGTAATCTGATACAAAACTCTTTGATAACGAGTATTTTGTAGGCTGTCCTCCTTTGCACTTACCATTTGGCCTCTGGGTTACAGCTGTGATACAGTTATGTTCCTCAGAGCACACACACTCCATCCATTTGCATAGTTTCTTCTTTAGCATAGTACCGATATTCTCTCATCCACGTTTCTGATTCGCCTTGGTGAATCAAATTGGTCATTGCTAATAAATCTCATGCTTTTCTTGAGCTACTATAATTTGAACGAGTTTTACTTGCGCTTGGCGTGCTCGTATTTTGTTTTTTGTTTTATTATTTATTGTAAGAACCTAATCAGAAAGCAATATCAAGTATTTGATAACCTTGTCTTCAAAACATTTTTGAACATTGAACTATCTGAAGTCTTCTTTTTGATTTCTGTGTTGTGAAGAAATAAAACGGTAAAATTAGGCCCGGTATTCAATTACCAGCTCGTGATCAATTTTTGTGAAAAGGACAACATGTTACTTCTCGACAAAACGATTAAATTTTAGCAAAAACAAATTATTTTACAGGGAAATGGACTGAAATCTAAATAAATAGCGATCTGAAAAAAGGTGTTTATCTGTTTTTGTACTCAAGGAAGTTAGTAAAATACATACCTTTGAGCCAGTCGTCATTACCAATTACTTGTTGTCAACTCGTGTCATTTAAGAACACGTTTTTTAGTTGAAGAAAATAAATATAAAGTATATGATAAGTAAGTTATATGATTCTTAAATTTTAATTATTTCAATATGCGTTTTTTTTAGCCAAACCTTTTTCTAAAGTTTTAATTATTTTAATATGCTTTTTTATTGCAATTCTTTTTCTGAATATTAATAAACAATATATAAATAGACTTTGTTTTTTTTGTATTTTAATTATATTTTGTGTTACATAATTTTGTTTTGGTCTTCATTTTGTTTTGTTTGCTTTTTTGTTATATTATTTGTTATTTAGGGAATTTATTTGCTTTACCAGAATTGTTTCTGAAAGTAAGTCTACCTTTTGCTCAAAGTATATAAGCTGTAGAATCTTTTATAGATTAAATATATATATATATCAGATGTATGAGTAAGAAAAACTCGAACTTTACAGTACTCAGAGTTTCATGTCTTTCACAATCTTCAGCTGTATACAAATAATTATTTGTATATATATATATATATATATATATATATATATATATATATATATATATATATATATATAGATATTAATAAATGAATATGAAATGTCATCAGCAACAGTGCTCTGCCACATTAAAGCGTAGGAGCATATATCATATAATCAGGTGTATGAGTAAGAAAAACTCTTTACAGTACTCAGAGTTTCATGTATTTTACAATCTTCAGCTGTATACAAATAATCACCTGAAAAATGTTTCTACAAAGATGTTATACAAATAATTGTGTAACCTGACCTTTTAAAAAGCGACTATTGATAACCAAAGAATCATTGACGGTGCAACTACAAAACAGGAAATGGGCAGTAGAAAATCATTATCTATTGTCAGTCTTTTGATTTGAAATTTGCGACGATGTTTTTATTCATATGTCGACATTTTGAAACAATTTCGGTTCGTTTGTTTAGCAATTAAGTTTTATTTTCGTAACTAAGAATTTCTAGTTTCTCTTGCAGGCACAATGAGCACGTTTTTATTAAGTTTGAATTTGCCTTGACACGTTTTACGATTGATCAATCAAATGAAGGTTTCAAATTCTGTTCTTTTAAACACCAAACTTACGTTGATAGCTTAGTGTTGTTTTTATACTTTTCGTTGTTGAAGGACTGCTTGTGACCATTAAATCGTTGTTTAAACTCTTTTTCGGTCAACCCAATGTAGCATTTTGTTGGTTGATTCGGTGCCGTAACTTTACATTGGTAAATAATTGATGATATTCTGCACTTTCCTTTCAGTGGACAATTTTCTTTGATTCTGCAATTGCACGGAGGAATTTCTGCTGTAGCACGTGACGTAATTTTGTTGTGAGAATTGATGATGAAACGTATGTTTTCCGTACAGCTCTAGCTGACATTTACATTGTTCATATTAAAGATTTTTCGGAGGGAGTTTTTATTCGTGAAGTGTTTATCAATAAGGTTCAAGAATGATTTCGCAACATTGGTTGAGACATCCTTATTAAAGGGCAGGTTGAACCATATGATATTTCTTTTTCTATTCCTCTTGCGGTGGTTGCTTTTTTCAGGGTTTTTGTAGGATAGGTTCTGCATACGGTAACCACTGTTACGAAGAGCATCTTCGTATTCTGCTTATGCCTGGTCAAAAATTGCTTGATTCGAAGAGTTCTTTTCGAGTCTATCATTTGTAGAGGTCGGAAGTTGTCTCAGTATGTTCGCGGGATGGTTTGATGAGGTATGAACATACTTCAGGTGGTCGTTTGGCTTTTTATATGGTCTAAAAGTGCCGGTGATCAAATCTAGGGTAACATCTACAAAGTCAACCATTTTCAGGTTAGCGTTCATATCGATATCGAATCCAATGTTTTTGAAGATCTTAATGATTTCTTTACGTTTGATGTCTGCAGTCCTCCTGGTTGAATTACTTAATACCAATAAACCATCGTCGTGTTATGGTCCTGTGTCTTCTTTCCTCACAATCGTGGAGAGCTTGTGTAGAATGAATACACCAACTAACTCACAGATCTTAGCTCTATCGAAGCTTCCCATTGTTACATCAAATGGATCATGTGAGGCTTTTTTCTTCCACGCATTATCACTAAAAAACAAGAGCGACTTACGGCAGTGAAGGATAGTTCTAATGTCCTTGTCTGTGATGGCTGTGTATGGTTTGGCGAAGTTCAAGGCTTTATCTAAGATATACTTTGTTATGGATGGATAGAATTCCTTGATATCCATTTGAACGAAAGTACACGACGATTTGTTTCTAATGGATGAAAACCATTCTGAAACTGCGACTGTGTTCTTCCACTCATCTGCCAATAGTTTACGTCGAAGGTTCAAGTTGATGCGATCTAGGATCGTTTTACTGATTATACCAATTTCACTTTTGCACGGGTTGATGATTCCTGGATTTGAAACTCAATGTTTCTTGCAGTAGTTCAGAGTCAGAATATAGATTCAAAATATAGATTTAATAAAAATTTCTGATATTGACCAACGTCCAAAGAAATCCTGTCTGTTAATACTCAGCGAATACAAGTCTTCGTCTTTCTCAGGTAAAGTCCTGTGAACCAAATAATGTCCACGGGGCTTGGCAAAAACTTGACAAAAAATGGATTGAAATTAACAACAACCTTTCTTTGTTTACGCTAATTCTCTTGTTTCCTTTCTAATGAAGTTGTTTATGAAGCTGAACTATTGCTTCATCAATACCAATTTTCAGGAAAAATTTGAAATACAGATCAAAATACCGATACGTATAATTTAAAAATTATTTTCAGTAAACTTTATTGCAGAGAAAGTACATAATATTTTTTTTCAAAAATAACAAACAAATGAAAACAACAGCAAATGAATATTCTGTTTTTCTTTTCCCATATTTCTTCTTTTTCGGAAGTAGCTGTCTGTTTATCAAGGCTCGTCAGAGTGGATGTATGAGACATCATCTCGCAGAGTAACTTCTCCATTTGTTTTTTTCTATGATTCCTTCTTCTTCTTCTTCTTTGACTTTTGGTTGTTCCTATTAGGAGTCGCCACAGCAGATCCGTCTTCTCCATTGTCCACTGTCTACTGGGTCCTCTATCTCGCATTCTGATGCTCCTCTCATATCCTCTGCTATCACATCCATCCATCTCCTCTTTGGTTTTCTCTCCGGCACATACATATCCAACATTCTCCTACCAATATATCCTTCCCTTCCCCTGGTCACATGTCCGAAGCACCTTGCTTTACTTTGCTTGTCTCTTAAGCTTAATGTCAACATAAACTGTACCCTTTATATATTAGTTCCAGATCCTACCCAGCCGAGCGATTCCAAGTAATCACAGGAGCTTCTTGCGTTTTGCAATTTCTAGCTGAGCTTCCTGCTTTTGGGTTGTTGTTTCAAGTCTATACAGTAATGCTGCTCTTACTGCCGTCTTGTAAACTTTTCATTTTACTTCAGAAGTTTTTCCGATATTTTTTTACACCCATTCTATTCAGCTTGGTTTCGCTTTTTAACCTCCCTCTTGCAGTCGTCGTCGCCGCTTTGCACCGTGGATCCTGGGTATTTGAAGTCTTTAACCCTTTTCACTTCTATTTCTTGCATTTGAATATTATCTTCTTCTCGTCCGTTCAAGACCAGGTAATCCGTTTTCTCTCTATTTACTTTCATTCCTCTTTTCTCTAGGGCATCATGCCATTTTCCCAGCTCTTCCTCTGCTGCACCAAGTCTTGTCTCACTGCAAAACACAATGGATGATACCGTTTTTTCTTACACAAAATACAGTTTTAGTTTTGCATCCACAGGAGTTCACTATACCTCATATGTATAATATTATAGAGTTTCATGCTCTTTCTCAAGCAATCATCGTTTGATGTTTCAACTGAAGATTGCTTGAGAGTATGAAACTGTTGAAAGGTTTTTGAGTCTTTTCATTGACGATCCCTTTGTAGTATATTATATTGTTCTACTTGTTTGTGTATGGAGGACTCTAATTTAAAAAAAAAGATAGCAATCAATATAATCTTATAGACATATAAACAGAAAGATAGCCAAATTGACAAATTTATAACTACATAGATATATAAATAGATGAATAGATCGATAGAATTTTAATATTCGCTATGAAGAATTACAGCAAGTCGAAGAAAAAGAAAAGTACAGATCATGTTTTTGGACAGAGTTAAAGAAAGATTGTGCTGTAGAATTCAAGACTGATTGAAAGCTTAAAGGCAAGAGGAGTGGGAAGAAGAAGGTGCTCTTGATGTTTAATTAAAGTGAAGTAAAAAGTGCCAAGTGTTGGAACTGTTTAAGAAGTCTATAAACAGAGTGAATTTATGTTTCTTGATTTCCTACATCGTTGGATACAGCACTTAAAAGACAATGAGGTCATTTCCATCATATTCATTAGAATTTTAGGACCAGCTTATTGCAGACAGTCTGGGTAAGAATAGATTACTTTGTATTGGGGTACCAGACAGTCGATTGAAACCATTCGTCTTCAACAACTAGGCAGAGAGTGACAACCTTTTTATTAAGTAACAACTTTGGTGAATATTTAATCGGATTTGAAAAACGAACCTGAAACAACACGAATTAAGAACGACCCTCTCATCACATTTCTTTCTGAGACAAAGCGACAGACATTCCGTCCTTGAGGTTACGAAAGCTATTGTTTCTTTTGACATTTTCCATAACGTTTGTGAGAATTAACGGAGCCTTTCTTACTTCAATTCTAATGTGGTTTACATATAGACTGGCATGCTTAGCTGGTCAGGATTTTACCAATATTGAAAATCATCACACAAATAATATTTTCGTTATTACAGGAAAAGCTAATACTTTACCTCGTATTTTTTAATATTCCCATAATTTCAACAATGAATGTTGCACAGAATATTTAAAAATATTGAATATTATATGAATATGGTATAAATATCATTGAATATTAAAATGTCATTAGAATATTTAAAACATCTTTATTCCTCTAGCTTTTTATTGTAAACACACACACATATACACACTATATTAAGGGCTTTTTTTAAAATAAAAATCTAAAAAAATGTGAACCTAATTTAATATGTGATTTTCACGACAAAAGCAGTTTACCGTTTAAAATCTGGAGATTGTCCTCCCAATTCGACTGCATTTCTAAGGAGACACACCATTACTTTCTTGTGAATTTTCGATCTGAATTCGTCTGAAGTAATGTATTTGTTTTGACGCACCTGGGTCTTACCTATTTTTCCTTTGATTGTCGGACTATTCTTTGAACTGCAACCCTGCATTGTTGATATAAGTGCGAAGGAAGGGTAAGAATGATNATTCGACTGCATTTCTAAGGAGACACACCATTGCTTTCTTTTGAATTTTCGATCTGAATTCGTCTGAAGTAATGTATTTGTTACAGGTTTTGACGCACCTGGGTCTTACCTATTTGTCCTTTGATTGTCCGACTATTCTTTGAACTGCAACCCTCCATTGTTGATATAAGTGCGAAGAAAGGGTAAGAATGATGCCTAGCTTTTTTAGAAGGAAGAAATAGTTGGCTAGTGCGGGCTGCTGGATGAAAGTTGGGGCACCTCCGAAGGTATCGTAGAAAAAAACTGTCACATGACTGTTTCAGCCAGGCATCTTTTGTAACAAGATTGCAACAAGAAAGAGTCATTTTGACTTGCTTTAAGTGTAAACTTTGGTAATGAGAGTCTTACGTTCGGTGTAGGGGAACTGTTTTTCTTGTATTTTCTTCATATATTTTCAGTATTGTATCCTTTGCGTAATTATTGCTCATATCAAAAACAAACTTTTTCCCAAGATAAACAAGTTGTTCTCTATGTTTCATGGGAGGTACTCTTTCCTTAACCAAAGTCAGGGACTGCATAGTAAATAAATTAGATTTTTTGATGGCGAAGCAGTGATACTTGTCGATTAGGGTTAGAAAATGAGCAATAACTCTCCAGGTTTTAAACAAGTTCAACAACAGTTGGTTGCCTAATTCTAAACTGCCTACGATGGTCATGTTATCAGCAAAATAAAACGATGGGGAGAGAGGATATTAAAAATATTCTAAACCTGATCCTAATTCACTTTTTTATCAGTGTCTTAAAGCACATATGGTGCTTTAAGAAGATGGAAACAAATTTTCTACTGGAAATACCCCTTTCTTGATGTTTCGTAATGAGAAAACTAATTATACATGTTTGTGATGCAATTTCTTGTTTCCAGCCACAAGTGATGGAATCTTACCAGTTCATCAAAAGACCATGATATACCTCTCATGATGTACATAAATCAATAAAGTTGATATATATATATATACTATTTTGCTTGATACTGCCTTGATTTATTTCATAAGATGAAGCACTTTTCTTGTACTGTTCCAGATACTCCATCCTAGGAACTCTTCTGGAGCTTCTCGTTAATGAGGTTGTGGGCTCAGAATTTTAAAATGTGATTATGCACCCATGAGGTCAACACCTTCAACAGAACAGGTTCTACAATAATTGAACAAAAATCACTAAGGGAACTTGTGGGTCCCTTTTCTGTAAGCAAGGTTAATCAAATCACCCTTCAATTGAGATGGTATTTGTTTTCCTTCCCAAATACGTTTGATAATGCACCATATAACAGTTCATAGCAATAGGCATTTTGCTTTTGAGCAATTATTCTTATTTCATCCAACAGGCAAGGTGAAGATTGCATTTTCAGAATTATTGAACATAATTCCTGATAGCTAGGCAGAGACATATCAAAGGAAACAATTGGGTTGTCCAGCATTTTCACCCATTTCACCCATTTATTTTTTGACTTCATTTGTCACAAGTATAATAGATAAAGTCACTTTCAGTTGTGTTTGGTTTAAAGAGTAATAATAATAATCATAATTATAATAATAGGAGGATGAAACAAGCTTTAAAAAAGTTGAAAAGCAAGCTGAAGAAGGGTATCAAAGCTAAAAGAATCGAAAGCTATGAAGCAAACGAAGAGCAAAGCAAAGAATCTATAAATACCAAGAACAGGAACTTCATTTGTGGTTATCCCAGAATCTCGATCCGGAAAAGACATTGGCTATAGTGACAACATTTGATCACATGGTTGAGACTAGATCTTGGAACCAATAACAGGACTAGTGGAAGGCGGAAGATCAAGAGTATGCTTCCAACATAGTAAGCACTTAGTAGCTGGATGTCAGAAGCTAGCTAATAGTGAGTACTTTTCAAAAAAAAACGAGCGTTGATAATTCTTGTGGTAGGATGGGAAAAGGAGTACAGTGTCTTTGTTTGGTATGAAGTTGTTTGGTATAAACAGCGATGGGACAAAGGAACTACTCTTGAAAATGACAGGGCAAAGCTAGTGAGGGACTTTGAGTTTTATATGCCCAAGAAGACGTCCTCGAGGCAACCAGGTTCGACCCTTGAAAGGAAAGAAGAGAGGAAGATATTAATATGCGATATGGATTGCTGGCAGCAAGAGGATATTAATGCAAAGAGAAAGGAAAAACTGACCGAATAAAGACAATTGGTGTTCGTAAAAAGAGAGAGACGTACAATAGGCGTACAATATTACTGTGATTTAAGTAATATTCGGTGCACTAAGCATTGATTGACTATAAGAAGGCATTTGATAGCGTGCCTCACACATGGACAGAGAAGAGCCTCGATTTCTACAGAGACTACCCAATCATCATCAGATTCATTGCACAGAGCATGAAAAACTGGAATACCACCTTGAATCTCCACCATGCAAATCGGCTGTTAACATCAAGGCCAATTAACATCAAAAGCGGGATCTTGCAGGGGGATTCACTATCACAACTGCTCTTCTGCCTGACACTAGCTCTTCTCAGCACCCTGCTCAATAGAAACAATTATGGGTACGAATCAGAGTATGGCAAAGTTAACCACCTCTTCTACATGGACGACTTAAAGACCTTTGCCAAAGATGATAACCAACAAACATGCCTACTTACCACCGTCAAGACATTCAGTGATGACATGAAGATGGAGTTCGGACTCGACAAATGTGCCAAAGCCACCTTTAAGAGAGGACGCCTGACAAAGACCACTAACATAGGCCTTTATATCAACATCATCATCAAGGAGATAGAACAGGAGGGTACATAAAAGTACCTAGGGGTGAAAGAAGAAGGCGTCATCCACTACTCTGCCATGAAGGAGAAGATCCTGAAAGGATATTATAGAAGAGTGAGAATGGTACTGAAAAGCAAACTCAATGCGGCCAACTGATTCGAAGTTGGTAGTAGCCTTGCGATACCTCTAGTGGAGTACAGCTTTAACATCATCAACTGGAAACTGAACGAGCTCAAAAAACTAGATACCAAGACCAGGAAGATGCTTACCATGGAAAAGATGCACCAACCAAAAGTAGATGGCGACAGACTATACCTACCCAGCCGAAAAGGAGGAAAAGGCCTGGTTCAACTCCAACTGACCTTCAAATCTACCACCGTAGCCCTAGATAGATACCTAACATCAACAGAAGATCGATTCCTCCAACTGGTGAAACATCATGAAGATAGAAAAAAGCTCTACTCGATCAAGAAAGAAGCAGCAAAATTTAAGCAAGAGCTGAATGTCCAAAAAATACTACCGACAGAGAATGAAACAACAACAAAATATGCCAGCAGAGTCAAACAGAAAGCAAAACACCATGGTCATCTACAAAAGTCTTGGGAAGAAAAGGCAATGCATGGAAAGTAACCTAACAGAATCAATGAGGCAGATATAGACCAAGAAAAGACCAACAAGTTGCTTTAATCCATCGGACTAAAAGCTGAGACTGAAGGCCTAATCATTATTCCCCAAGACCAGTGTTTGGCCAAAAGATCCTACCACTATCGCATCATCAAGGATGGAACAAACCCACAGTGTAGGATCTGTGGAAAATATAAGGAGGCCATTGAACATATCATTTCGGGCTGCCCAGTGCTAGCAAAGATTGAGTACATCGAAATACATAACAAGGCGACAGCTTAGTTACATTGGAAGATCTGCAGGGAATACAAAATGAAGACAGCTGACAAATGGTACGAACATCAGCCCAACACAGTCACAGAGAACAACGAGATCACAACCCTATGGGATACAGACCGACAGAGAGATCAAAGCGAATAGGCCAGATATCGTCACCAAGAACAAGACAAACAAAGAATGCATCTTATCGACATGGCCATACCATCTGAACGGAACACCTCTGTCAAAGTAACAGAAAAGCTGTCAAAATACAAAGACCTAGATTGAAATCAACAGGATGTGGGGCACAGAGACCACAACATTACCAGTGGTCATTAGAGCTTTGGGACATGTGAAGAAGGGATTCGAAAAAAACACCGACAAAACCTCTGGTAAAATCAATATCCAAGAAATCGAGAAGATAGCCCTTCTTAGAACAACACACATACTACGGATAGTGCTATAAATATAGCAACGGCTACCCTCTAGCGCCTTAGGACCATTGTTTAGATCCGGCTCTATAGGGCGTAATAAACTATGCAGAAAGTAAAATACATAATAATAATAATAAGAAGAAGAAGAAGGATGAGGAGGAGAAGAAGAAGAAAGTCTCTTCCTCTCCGGAAGCATCAGGGGGAGGGTTTTGACTCATCTTTAACTTTCTTACAAGACCCCTACAATTGTTCATTTCAGATACCTAGATTTCTGACTTTATATTGTGATTAATTCTTTTAATAATGAAAGAATAAAAGCTTCTTCTTCAGTCGTATAGGAAGCTAGAGGATTTGTGTGGGAGCTAGATCTGGATTTGGAAACAGAATTTAACAGGGAAATAAAGAATACGGAGAATGCCTATAGGTTGGAAGGAATAGGAAAGAAAAATAAAGAAGACTATCAACACTGTCTGGAAGTCAAAACGATTGCATGAACAATATGCACTCTCGAAGACCAAAATGAAAATTATTTAGTTGTTACCCATCAGTTGCTGAAAAGGGCTAGGGTTAAGACCAAAACAGAAGGGTTTATCGTCGTCGCTCAAGACCAAAGCCTCTTTACGAGGAATCATCAGAAAATCATCCATAACCGAGCAGATCCTAAATGCAGGTTTTCCAGCAAAAATACTGAAACTGCTGACCATCCTATTTCAGGCAGGACTGTTCTTGCCTCTAACGAGTTTACCAACAGAAAGAATCGTGTTTGTCAATATATACATTAAGACGTTTGTGATCACTATAATATCGAAAGAGCTGACATGTGATATGAAGATAAACTGGTACCAGTGATTGATAAGCTAAACTTGAGTATTCTGTTGGACTTTCCAACAAAAACGGACAGAACGATACAAGCTCTTAGGCTAGATGTTATAATCATAGAGAGGTTCTTTCATATTCTATCCGTTATATTGCAAAGAGATAATGTCAAACTGTGTAATATATTTCTCGTTTTCACCATCAAAAATTCCCATTAATATACTACAAGGTTAGATGTTTTCAACATAAATTTTTATTACAATTTTATTGTGAGCAGTATATTTAATATCAATTACTTTAATCACATCATAATAACTCTTAGCTATGCTTACTTGATGTACAAGCAATAATATCCACAGAACACTTATAGATTTTCTTGATAGCGTCCCTTATTATAAACATAATTAACACCAAATTGACTGGACACGTTCATTAATTCTTGAGAACAGTTTAATCTGAACGAATCAAAATATATCAGAATTTTAATGATACACCTTCCAACTCAAGGACTTCCAGCTTCTTGGGAATCATCTAGGTTTACAAAATAAAAACTGTTTTAGTTATATTTGATATTTTATCTTTAGAAAGAATATAACTAAAACTTTTAATTTGAGGGTACTTAATCAATTGATTCAAATCAAAGTTTGATAGTGGTTTATTGAGAAAATTGATTCAATAATATTGGTCCTAATAGAGGAATATTTTTGAAAGGAGGGGTCTTGCCTAGACGTAGCCCAAGACCCACTGTTTACTCCTACCAAGTCGAAAAAGATGTTTTTGATGTGGTACAAGCATATCAGAATAAGGGCGGTTTTGTAAACCAGTAGCTGTTTTCAATCTAGTTTGCAATCCAGAAGTTTTTTTTCGTCCATAACTACCACCAAAGGCTATAGCAATTAAGGTGATAGGTAACCTACCAAGAAGAGTGTTAAGAAAACCAACAGCCATTTGTTTTTAGTATGCCAAATCACAAAATCAGTATCATTTTTAATAGAAGTACTAACTTATCGTTTTGTCATTTTGTAAAATGAGATTCTTATGGATCTAACTTACTAACTGTTTTCTGATGCACAAGGGCACCTACTGTATGTCCTTTTTCAAGCACTTCATCCATTCCAAAAGATCCTAAAGCTTGAATAGCACCAGTTGCCAGCTCTGGAAGAGCTTTAATAGGTAGTTTTGTAATCATAGGTATTAGGTTAGTACCAAGTGACATAAAACTGGAAAACAAATTTCCACCTGATTTACAAAAATAGGCGATCTGAATTGTTGAAATTTTTAGTGAGCTTTCTTAGTAAAATTGTTATCTCGACAAATGATATTATCATTATTTTCTAATTGGATTTCAATAGTATTTTTTTCCATTTCGTAGAATTTGTTGTTCTGGCTGATTGAAAAATCCTAAAAGAAAAAAATGACTTTGTATCTTATTAACTGAATCTGTTACTAATTGCTGTCTTTGATGATAACCAGCGTTATAATTAACATATCTAGTAATAGTGTAAGGTACTGCTCCCTTTAATGAAGNAGTATGCCAAATCACAAAATCAGTATCATTTTTAATAGAAGTACTAACTTATCGTTTTGTCATTTTGTAAAATGAGATTCTTATGGATCTAACTTACTAACTGTTTTCTGATGCACAAGGGCACCTACTGTATGTCCTTTTTCAAGCACTTCATCCATTCCAAAAGATCCTAAAGCTTGAATAGCACCAGTTGCCAGCTCTGGAAGAGCTTTAATAGGTAGTTTTGTAATCATAGGTATTAGGTTAGTACCAAGTGACATAAAACTGGAAAACAAATTTCCACCTGATTTACAAAAATAGGCGATCTGAATTGTTGAAATTTTTAGTGAGCTTTCTTAGTAAAATTGTTATCTCGACAAATGATATTATCATTATTTTCTAATTGGATTTCAATAGTATTTTTTTCCATTTCGTAGAATTTGTTGTTCTGGCTGATTGAAAAATCCTAAAAGAAAAAAATGACTTTGTATCTTATTAACTGAATCTGTTACTAATTGCTGTCTTTGATGATAACCAGCGTTATAATTAACATATCTAGTAATAGTGTAAGGTACTGCTCCCGTTAATAAAGTTTATTCTTGTCTATTTACAAAAGGACTGGTGTTAGGATAATGAAATTGAGCTCCTACTACTGTGATAGTGTAGTTTCTTGAATATTCAACTAAATTTTTAAGATTTACAATATAATTACAATCATTCACATCTTGACCATTTTGTATTTTAAATTGATTGATTTACTCGTTCCAAAAGAACCATTTACTTTGATGATGTTATCAGCTGTACTATATACTATATTTCTATTTATTTTTATACTTATTTTTTACGTACACTCCTCTGACATTGAATTAATTATTTGTTAACATTAAAATGTCAGTTTTTTAAATCTATCTACCTCTTTTTTGTTTTTATCTATCCTTAGGCAACTTCAGGAACCAAACCTATCCAACTCAATCAAAAAAGCTTGTCACCAATAGAGGAACAATAAAAAAAGGTTTCGACCCACATGGGTTTCCAACTTTTCCAATGAGCGGAGCAATGGGAAGAGGAAAACCTCCAAGCAGAGGAAATGATCGGAGTGGAGAAAAGCGTGGAAGTCGGTTACCATTTACAATGCCTTATTTACGAACAACAGCTGTTCCGAATGCGTGGAAGTTACTAGCAAGTACAAAGAGGAAGAACATAAGACTGAATACGTTACCAAGCAGAAAAAAAGTAAAGAAAGATAGAGTTCTTACCACCCTGTCTTCTACTCTTCCTGCATGGAATATTAGGACGACATTTTCTTCCAAGCAATATCAACAATCTGGCACATTGACTACCGTTGCTTCTTCAAAATTTATCTCCAAAAACAATCCTGTCACAAAAAATATATTTTTTAACCTTTTCTCTTCTGCCTTCAGTAGAAAGACACTTTCATCAGCAAAAGAAACTCAGAACATCGTATCAACAGTGGTTTTTAAACGCTTTACAAAATCTGTGATAAAGAAAATTTCTAACTTCACAACAACTGGAAATTTGACTGTAACCCCTGGCAAGCTACCGAAGATGTCTGCCAATGCTTTAAAAGGGGTAGACTGTTCTCAACCTGATCGCAGCGATCAATGTGATAACATAAACAAATGTAGGGATAGTACCATGTGTAATATGACTGAATCTATAAAGAAGACATTTAAGACAAATATTATGATTATATTCATCACCATTTCCATTAGTTTGGGATTACTTAGTTTTTTTCTAATAAAAAGACTTAAATATCGAAGAAGAGTACATGTATTTTCAATCGCAAGAGTAGTTTAAAAAACTGATCTTGATGGCATACAACTCAAGTAATTAATTATATCGATAACAATCCTCTTGTTATTAAATACACTACGTATGAACATTGAAGCTATGTTTTATTGAAAATTGAGTTCAAATCATCCTGAGTTTGAGATCTGCCTAGAAGAATCCAAAAAGGAAGGCAACTGAAACAAAAGCCGAGCAGCAGAATGTCTCAAACTAATACAACTTTACTCTCCATATATTAGGATACAAATAAGATTTTTCATCATTGCATTCATAACAAAATGACCTTTCCTTTTTCATCTTCAGCGATGCCAGTGAGATATTAAAGACATATCAGAACAAGAGAAGAACTGAAAAAGAAAAACAGAGTAGCGAAATTAGAAAAAGTGAAGAACAACCTAGTTTTAGATACAATTGCTTTGTTGCTTTTTAGGAAAAGAGAGAAATAGATATTGCTGTAGTTAAAGAAAGGTATGCCAGCAAAATGTTTCTTTTATTCCTGTATTATCTCCATTTTTATATACATTTAAGTAAAAAATTATACTCTTGTTTGGATGTTAGTACTAATTTCCAGCATTATTGTACTTTCTGGCTTCAACTATAATGACTGTCCACTCAAAAACTATCATCATATTTTACTAAACTGTTCGATTATTACCAATTATCAAGAATAATAGCCCGTCACATATGAGCTCACTATAATTTTTCTTCCACTTTCCTGTTCCTATAGGTATGTTAGGTTTTTTTCATGTGATAAATTAGCAAGAAAAGAAAAATGGATTTTTCATCATCCAGCTGGGTCTATCCCATCCAAAGATAAAAAGCAACTTTCTGGCTTAGATCTCGGAATACTAAATTTTCATAATTTATTTGTTCCAAAAGTAATAATTTAAAAACCTAGTTAGTTGTTTACTTTTATTTAAAAATGTTGATTTTTGAATAGAAGTAAACACCTGTTAATTTTTGCACATATAATCTATAAGCATGCTCTATCTGTTCTTACCGATAATCATCATCATCATCATTTTAGCCGTTCAAGCCACTGATGGCGGGTGGCCTCCACCATTTCCTCCACTGTACTTGCTCTTGTGCTTTCTGCATCCATGTTTTTCCTGCCGTCTTCTCAATTTCATCTTGCTCTCGCCATCTTCTCCTTGGTCTTCCTTTTGTTCTGCCCCCTGGTCTCCACTCTTTTATCTTCTTGGCCCATCTGTTATTATTCATTCGGAATAGATGTTCTGCCCATTGGCCTTTCAAATACACTACCTTCTCGATGATGTCTCTATCTTTTGTCTTTGATCTTATGACTTCATTTCTGATCTTATCTTTCCTTGTGACATTTAACATTGTTCTTTCCATACTCCTTTGTGCTACTGGAAGCATTTGTTTCTGATGGTTGGTCAGTGCCTATATCTCTGCCCCATAGGTCATTGCTGGAAGTATGACTGTGTCCATGATTTTCCTTTAAATGCACATTGGCATCCTCTTGTCGTTTAGAAAAGTACTATATCAATAATATCCACCAAAATGCCGTAAATAGGCGTATGTTAATTACACATTTACAGTATCCGCTCTTAAAAAGTATCTAGTAATTGCCGATAAAATAATACATAAATCTGATCAACTCTTTTTAAAGAAACCAATTATTTTTTTAAATTCTTCCTCCTATGTAATTAAAATAAATATATCATGGATTTTCCACTAAATTTAAACTCTATTAAATGAGGGATAAATTTCTTTCCATTGTTCAAAGATTGAGTCATCCAACATGGAAACTTCGCTCTTCTATCTAATTCTAAACGTGATTTTTTAATTGCCGAATGCATCAGAACAAATTTATATTAAATATATAAAGTCAGAAAAAAGTGTTATATTTCCAAAATTAATTTAACAGCTTTTTTGAAAAACTTGTCCTTGCTATAGAATTTACGCGAAAAGTTGGTTTTTTTTACAGATTCTGTATTCAGAGTTTTTCACCGTTAAGGTGTTTTCTCGTAAAACCGCGATGAACAGTTATATTCTTTGTTGAAAAGAGAGGTCCTTTTGATGGCTCATTAAGCAACAAATATCCTTGCATACAAAAAATATGAAAAAAAATTACTTTCGCCTGTGTTGTGTTTTTATAAATTTTATATCCTTGTGAAGCAGTCTTTTCTTCAAATGAATAAAAAGCGTTTGATCAAGATGTCTTTATTTGTTTGTTACCTTCACTGTGGGAGAAGTGCGAATTAATTAGCACAAAATTCTAAGTTTCGAACTTTTGGAATAGGTTCGAACGTTTAACTTTAATTCGAATATTTCAAGGTTTACAACTATCACTTGAAAATAAGACATGTTTAGTCGAGACTTTATGCTCTTATTTGTTAATGAAAGCAAACCAAAGCCATTTTTCAAAAAATTGTGTTGAAGTAAAAGCAACCACTGAGGTAGATGAATGATCAGGGTATGCTTGTCACTTTATCAGATAAAGACGAAGTCAACAGAATGAAAAACTGTTCAATAAAAAAATCCACAAAGTATGTATTTAATAATCAATCACTTATAAAAACTGAAGTTGAGAAATAAGCCTCTTCTTATGGCCAAAAAGCAGGTAGAAAACATTTCAGTTCAAAATATCCACAAGAGCAAATTAAAGCGAAGCACCTTGTATAACTGCAAGAAGAAATTTGTAAAATATCAGGGAAAAAATCAAAGACAAATTCAATATAGTAGGAAGACCAAACACAGGTAACGATGCAACGATACTAAATGTCAAGGAAGTGATTATCGGCATTCGTTTAGCGGGCTCTGTAATTTCATGGAAGATGATTTTATCAATTGGGAAAGTTGTCTCAAAGCAAACAACCATAATTTGGAGGACAGGTTAGGCTTTACGCTGACCAGTGACTATGCAAGTGGTGTTTTACAATCTATGGATTGGGTCGAACGTAAAGGAACCACGGGTAAGATGAATCTCCCGCCATAATTTTAGCAGAGTAAAAGGGCTTTATTTCAGACGCCTGATTTGGTATTTGTCCATGAGCATGATATTCTAGCAGAGCTGGTCATCAAATTTGACGAGGCTCCTTTATCCTTATCACACCCGAAATACACCTTTAACATGTAAGGTGCTAATAACCTTGCAGTCAAACGAAGAGACAAAAATACTCCAAGCAACAGCCATACACTAAACACCAATGGTATAAACTGGAGAGAGCTGCTGAGCACCTCGAAAAAATCACAATTTCTTTGTTGCAGAAAACAAAAAAATCCATGGGTAACCCAAACGGTAATAATAGACAGTTGCAAGGGTCAGGAAGTTGCTCCTTCAATTGTGTGCAAATGTCGCTGACTTCTTTTGCAGAGTTTATGTTTGCATAGTGTGTGGAGACACTGTTTGTATTTGATACTTTAAAACTATATTGTCAACACTTTAACTAACTAACTGTAACTAATTTATCTTTTCTTATGACTTACTGTCAACCATAACTTTCGATCAACCCAAGCAGCAGCTATAAGATAGTCTCTAATATCTCCTCTGCAGCTTGGTCGTATAGGAATGTTCTTCGGATGGTGTCGGCCTAACCTTTTCACTCGGAGTTTCTCTTGAATAAAGAACCACAGAGGGATCAGTTCTAAGTGGAGGGAGGTTTCCATTTTATTTTTATTTTCAAAGTTAAGCCGGATACCACAAAAACTAGTCAAAATATTCCTGGCCTTACAAACATACACACGAAACAAAAAAATAAGGGGGAAAGTGAAAGTTCAAATGTTTAATCATGTTTGATTGTTAGACAGATTATCACCATACCATGACATTTATATATTAATTTGCTACCCATTGCATATGATATTTCTCTGCATAAATACTGATATACGTCTGTAAAAAAGAAAATACAATGAAAGGACGACATGATCATCACAGAAACAACATCAGAAACAGTCACTAAAAAACTTCTGTATATATCATCACCAAAGTCACCATCAAACATTGAAATTCAGCAGTGATTTGTCACTAAAATTAAGCAAAGATAACCTTCAAAATGTTACATACAGCTTAATTCTTAATAACAAATGATGGCTCATCGGAAATTTCCCTCATCACTTCTGCAATAAAGATGTCATTTGGCTTATCTCATGTTGTTCAGCATATTATCATTATCTGAAAACTTGTATCATCTAGCTGATATTATTGCTGTTATATCTCCCTATTAGGTGAATCATACCTAATGACCTAGGGCTAATAAAGTTCATTCTTCCACTTAACACATTTCTAGTACTCTTCTTATTATCCTTCTTGTTCCTAACAAGATTGTTTTCTGCATATCCACAATATTGAGCTTAATTCCAATTTTTTAATCCAGTTATGAAATCCTTTGTCAAGAATCCCCAGAGCTCCTATCACAACAGGTACCACTTTACTTTTCGCAAGCCCAGAGTCTTCCTACTTCTCTTTTTAAATCTTGGTATTTCTCTACCTTCTCTTTCTCTTCTATTCATGGTCAGTTGGTACAGCGTTATCAATGATAATGCATGTATTTTCTTTTTTTATCAACTAATACAATGTGTGGCCTTCTTACTTCAATAACATTATCGCATTGTATATTGATGTCCCATAAAGTCGGTACAGCTTTATCAATGATAATGCATGTATTTTCTTTTCTTATCAACTAATACAATGTGTGGCCTCCTTACTTCAATGACATTATCGTATTGTATATTGATGTCCCATAAACATTTTATGTTATCATTTTCTGTCGCCCCCTCCGGGGAAGTTCCTATTGTTTTTCTTTGTACTCCAAACCGTTCTTCCTGCGTAAGTCGCAATGAATGCTTTTAGCAACTCACTCATGTCTTCTTTTAGATTCTTTTTGACCTAGTCTTTACACTCACTAATTAAGTGCTGCACACTCTCACCTCTTTTTCCACACATTCTACTTATAGGACTGCCCACAGTTTTATTAATTTTATGTAAACTATAGTTTGCCCTAATTGCCTGTTACTGTGCGGCACATATCAGAGCCTGTGTTTCTATTTTCAAGTTGCTTTTTGACAGCCAATTCTATGTCTTCTCTTTATCTACTCTATCGAAATTTTTTTCTCACAAACTGGCCAGACATACTTTTCCAACCATCATTGTTTATCCTGCTTTTGTCTTTTGAACACTTTCTTCTTCAGGGTTCCTTTACCTTTGAATAGTCTCAGCTACTTTCACACCTTTTACTGCCATCTTCCTTTTGTCTCATATAAAGCCTATTACTATAACTTTTTGTGTGGAACGCATCTTACATCTTCAACCATTTTTTAGTTTTCCTGTCATTCCTTTTAATCTCACTGTCTCTCCACTCAATTATCCTCGCCCTGTATTTCAAAGTTGCTACTGCCCAGGTGTTTATCGCTGTTATCTTGTTTTTTCTATTCAATTAAAATTTTCTAAATCAATCTCAGTCTCCTCTTATACTTTTGTATTGTGTCTTTCATTTTATCCTCTTTGATCTTGTCTGGTTCAATTATTCCTAAATATGTATAATCTTCTTCAACTTCTTTCATTATCTTCCCGTTCGGAAGATATATACTTTCACACCTGGCAATCTTACCATTCTTTATAATCAGCACATTACATTTTCTTATTCCAAATTCCGTGCCTATATCCTCACTAAATATTTGGATCTTTCCAGTTTGTTATGTTTTAGCTGTATTGTACAACTGGTACAGCAAGGGTGTTTTTTGCCTCAATTCTGTTTTTTGAGTTAAGCTCCGTTTTCAGCACTAATCTAACTCTTTCATAGTGTTCTTTACTGGTTTTCTCCTTCAATCTATTATGGTTAAACCCGTCGCTTTCATTCACTAATAATTAGTTGTACATTTTCTCAGGATCAAGTTTTTTAATTTTCGTGTTTGTGTCAAGATCTATGGATTTCTCGTGAGAATGCAGCTTTTGCACACTCATCGATGCCGACTTCCATACAAATGTCATTGCTGAACTGCCTAACGGAAATTAGCAATCCTTCCAGATGTTGATCACTCGTTGCAAAAAGTTTCGAGTCTTCCAAATAGAAGAGGTGGTTAATCTGCTTGTCATAGATCGTATAACCACAGTTGGCATTATTAAGTTCGCTGGATAAGGGGATAAGCGATATGCAGAAGAGAAGTGGGGAAAAGGAGTGTCCTTGGAAGATACCACGTTTAATTTTAATAGGGTTAGATGTAGTAGTCCCAGCGTAAAGGATAAGGAAAAGAGAGATGTTCCACTTTGACATACTTTTCTTTAAGAAATTAGTAATTATTGGTAAGATATTGTACATTTTGAGGCTTTTAATAATCCAATCATGCGGAAGAATGTCAAAAGCTTTACGATAATCAATCCATGCTGTGCTTAAGTTCTTACTTTTTCTCCTGCAGTCCTCCAGAATCATTTTGTTGATTGGAAGCTGATCCTTGCATCCATATGAATTCCTTTTACAGCCTTTCTGTTCCTGAGGATGAATCTAGTTTTACTTAAGGAAATTATACACTCTGTCACTGATTACTGATGTTAAAATCTTAGAGGTTGTGGTCAAGCACGTAATAGGGAGATAATTTTTTAGGTTCTTAGTGTCGACTGAATTCGGGAGAAGATATGTGTTGCCTTGTGTTAACCAGTCCGGCAAGGCTTCTGTTGTAATGGCCATTTCATTTAAAGATGCCATTAGGTATTCCCTTAGAGAATTTAGCCAGAAATTTAGAATCTTATCTAATCCCTTTGGATTTCCACTTCTGCGGTTTCGCAATTCATCGATCTTAATAGGTTTCCACTGTTGTTCTTTGACCTCGCTCATTCTCTCCTCCTCTCTGCCTTTCCAAGTAGCTTCCTGGCTGCAGTTTTTTCCTTAGCCCAGCTGCCATTCCAAAATTTTAAAACCTATTATTATTTTTATTAATAAATTATTATCATTATTATTATTATTATTATTATTATTATTATTATTATTATTATTATTATGTTTGATATGTTTTCTCACAAAGCTTTAGTTCTCATTTGCTTCGGTTATTATTGGTGTGATCCCAGATAACTACCTGCCATCTAAGGAATCATAACCCTTTCACCTGTAGCTTTAATGCCCTAGAACCAACCGTAAGATTCGGGCTGTACATAACAGTGCTGTTTTGGGCATGTTCTGCATTCATCGTTATTCCAATTTGTTTAACATGGCTTTCAAAGTTTTTCGAGACAGTTCCCAACGCACCCACGATCACAGGGATAATTTCAATCTTCTTCATTTTCCACAGTCGAGCAATCTCATCTCTTAGAAGTCTGTACTTATCAACTTTCTCCTGTTCTTTTTCTAGCACCGTCGCATCTCCAGGTATTGCAACANCGAGCAGTCTCATCTCTTAGAAGTCTGTACTTATCAACTTTCTCCTGTTCTTTTTCTAGCACCGTCGCATCTCCAGGTATTGCAACATCTATAATTTTTGTCTGTTTTTTACTCTTATCTATTACAACGATGTCTGGTTTTCTTGCAATCACTGTTCTATCACATTGTATTGCAAAATCCCACATTATCTTTCATGAGTCATTCTCTATCACTCCTTGGGGTTCGTGTTCATACCATTTTGTTGCCGCTTCAAGATCAAACTTTTTACATAATTTCCAGTGTATATATTTGCCAACGTTATTGTTATTATTGTTATTATTATTATTATTATTATTATTATTATTATTATTAATGTGTTTTAGGAGCCTGGGCTCCGAAACATTTTTCAAATCTTTTGAAGCTTTCTTAGAATCCTGAAAGAATGTAATATCACAGTTTTCTAGAACTCAGCAACTCGTGTCTCTATTCTAATGTCCTTCAATCTCTTTTTTAGCTTCTTAGGTGTTTTCGCAAGTGTTCCTATGGCTATTGGTACCATTGTCACCCTCACGTTTTTTCTTTTTCTCTTTTACAAGGCCTTGATACTTCTCAATCTTTTCTTCTTCCTTGGAATTTACCCTTTGCCTATGGTTTCAGAGGATTTCATTTCTCTGTAAATGTCTACCTCATTTATATCAGGGCATCTAGCTTCAATCACATGGTCAGTCTGAATGTTAAAATTCCACAATACTCTCTTATTTTCTTGTACGAGTTCTGGTTGATGTTCGTACCACTTTGTCTTCACTTCAATCCAATTTTTACGACAGTCTTTCCAAAGGGTTGATTTTCAACCATCTCGAGAGGAACATTGACAAAAGTTGAGAAACGTGTAATATGACCTGCCTGGCTCACCATTTGAGCCATCTTGCTGCATTCACTAATAACATGGTTCCTCCTCTCATCCATCTGCTCATACATTCTGTATTTACTTTCTTGATCTGTTTTGTCGATCTTTTACTTTGATGATATTGGTGCGTATCGCTTGTTGTTTTCTTGTCATTACCATTGATTTTGTTTCTCTTTTAATTCCTGCGTTTCTAAGCCAATTCAATCGATTCTTGCCTGTTTCATTTTCTATCGGTCTTAAAAACTTCCCATGTGAGATCTTTTTATTACAAGCCTGATTTCTTTCACTCCTTTGTGTCACTTATATTTTTTTTATATTCATTAACCAATCTAGCTATTTTTAATAACTTTTCGCCCCTGTTGCATACAAATCTTGCAGTTCTAAAAACTGAGAGGTTTACCACATCTTCCACATTAAGCAATCCTCTTCCACCTTCTTTCCTTGGGTATATAGCCTGTCCACATTACTTTTTGGGTGTACCCCCACGTGTATTGTCAATAGGCAATAACTTTCTTGTTTTACTATCTAATCGTTATATCTCCTCTTCGACCCAATCTAAAAATGTTACTTAATATCTCAGCAAAGATAATGCTCAGGTGTTTATCGCATTAATAACATTTTGACCATGTATTTTAGTTTCTAATAGTTTTCTGGCTCTTTGCTTGCACTTATTCCAAACCTTCTTTTCGCTTCATTTCGATTAATCTGATCTGTATGCATTATGCCAGGCAATTTTTACCCTTTATATGTTTCAAAGATCTCTTTTTTCTGTTATCTCGCAGCTTTATTCTTTCTGAATTTACAGCCTTTCCTCTTTACAGTAGTAGTATGGCACACTTTTCAATATCAACTTCCATTTTGATTTCGTTAAATCCTTCTGGAATTGATTTTCTCTGTTCCACATCTTTTATAAATAAAAAATGATTGATCTTTTTATTAGAATAAACAAATTCGTTTCATTGCCTTGCTTTTCTCAATTTATGACTTAGTGAGATCAGTATCACCATAAACATTAGAGGCGACAATAAATCTCACTGAAATATGCTTCTCTCAATTTTCACTTCATTAACAATGTCATTTTTATAGGTCCGTTTAGCATTTCACGATTTCATGCTTTCGTCCACGATTCTTTGATTTTTTCATTTACACCCTGATTTTCTACTCCCTACGATGATTGGTCTATGCCATTGCTAAATTTTTACCTCTTCTCTTGACTTCCTGCAGTAACACTTTGTTGATGTATAACAAATCTCCAGTTCTTCATGATCCTTTTTTGCAGGCTTTTTGCTCCTCCAGTAATAAAGATCTTTGGCTAGGAAAAGGGTAAGTCTCTCCTGCAATTATTCCAATAAGGATTTTCCAAGCCAATAGCAAACAAATTACCGATTTGTTATTGACGGGATCATTTCCTTTCGATGAATTGTTCTGTATCAACACTGCCTTTCCCTTTATCATCCATTCTTGTACTCTTTCGTCTTTTTAGCAATCTGCAAGGTTGTTCTTTAAGCTCTTGTGCATAAGTCATAACGTATTTAAACCAGTATTCTTGAGCCATATCTGGTCCAGGTGCTTTCCAATGCAACCTTTGTAAGAACTTCCTTATTTTCATCTTCAGTAATTTTTAAAACAGTAATTCCCTGTTTTTCTTGTCTTTTCATCTCCTGTTTAAAATCTTGTTTTAAAGCAATCGGCTTATCAATGCACCATTTATTTTTCTAGTTTTTGTGCTATTCTCAGCTTAATTTCTTCCCTTACAACTCCTAGAACTTTTTGCTTTATTTTCTAAGGATTCTGAAAATCATATGCATACTTCTGTTTGATTCTTTTTTCCTGTATTATCGCATTTATTCTTTCAAGGTCCCGATTCAAATCGATGGATTGCTGTTCTAGTCATCCTTTCCACCACAAACCCCTTGTATCGGGGGTTTTTCTTCTCTTTGCTCTTACCATTTCGTTCCGAATCAGAAGCCAGCATAAAAAAGGTTATTTGTTGAATTGATATATGTTGTTACAATCTTTTCCGACACAGTATTTACTGGCAGAGCATTACTTCTCAGTTTACTTCCTCTGAACACCTCTCAATGATGGAAGTCCAATTTTATCTATTGTCCAAATCTCTTTCATCTTCTCGATAATTTTAAACACTTTTAGTAACACAACACTTTCATCCATTAATAGCAATTTTCCATTTTTAGTTAAGAGTTGAGTTGCTGGTAGGAACAAATAGGTTCCGTCAGTGGTGATGGATGTGAGAACTATGTATGTTGTGCTTAAACATGTGATTGGACGGTAGTTTTTTAAGATTTTCAGTGCATTTAGGTAAGAAAAACGTAAATCTTTTCCAAAGCCATGAGGAGGAGGACTCTTGTTCTTTCACAATCTATGAATAGCACTGCTCCAATATCTCATGTGTGCAATTTAGCCAGCTCAACCATAAATACAGAAATTTGTAGAACTGAGCTGATGGTTTGAAGATAAATCCTTAGTTCTGACGCCAAGAGATCAATCCAGGAAAGTAGGTTTCCCCTGGCAGAAGTAATGCTTAAGCCAATGAGCCGGACAACATTGGATGGTCATGTCCCATACATTTAATTCTTTGACATCATACATAAAAACATCAACCTTAGAACAAGACTAAGAATCATGTCACTAAATGTGGAGGGTATCTCAATGCAAAAATGCGACTACCTTGCAAGAATTCTAAAAGACCAAGATATTGATATTCTCCTCCTGCAAGAGACCCACTCAGAACAACAGTCAGCTTCCTCAAGGTCTAACATCACTGGCTATACAGAAATAAACAAGCAATACCATCCAAAATACGGGATAAGTACCTATGCTAGAACACCCGAATTAGTCATTGACTAAGGTGGTACAAAGGAGGACAATGGCACACAGCGAGCACCATCAAAGTGGGCAACACTGAAATAACCAACCTTCATAAACCTCCAACAATCAGCTGGTCCCAAGCCCCAAAACATCAACTCCAACACCCAGCTCTGATCATCGGTGATTTTTTTACAGCCATCACAATAACTGGGATTACAAGGAAGTCAACAACCCAGGACAGGAACTAAACAAGTGGGCAATTCAATCAAACGTTTTCCTTCTCTATACTCCAAGTACCCGAGGCACATTTAAATCTGCACTCTGGAAAAAAGAATATACTCTAGACCTCGCATTTGTCACAAAGGATGAGAACCAAATGCCCCTTGCAGCAACTCATGAAGTACTAGCTGACTTCCCAAACAGCCTGCATAGACCTATTGTAATAACAACAAATATTGAGATTGTAACAATTCAGGCAATACCAAAACCAAGGTGGAATTTCAGAAAAGCTAATTAGGAACAATATGCATCATATATAGACAGAACATGCCAAAGAATCCCATCTTCCTTAAACAACATCACAAGATTCCTCAAGCTTATACTAAAAAGCTCAAAAAAGAATATACCAAGAGGGGTTAGGAAATGGCACACTCCATGTTGGTCAGAAGTCAGTGAAAATTTACTCAAAGAATATGAATGAACTCAAGATCATGGATTAGCAGAACAACTACTAGATACATTGTTAGAAGATAGAAGATAAAGATGGATTGATACAATTGAGAAGTTAGACATGAGGCACTCTAGTCGTCATGCATGGCAACTTATAAAGAAGTTAAATCTTGAACAGAACCAAATCAAAACTGCTCCAGTCATCAAAGCAGACGATGTGCCTAAATAAATTAAACAACGTGGCTAACATATTCCAAACCATGCATTTGGGAGTAAGATACGGAAAGAATACAAAAGAATTTGGAACTTTCTATTAAAAGAATGCTCAATGTGGACATTCCCAATTAGCTACACAGAAGTAGACACAGCGATTAAAGACATGAAAAATGGCAAAGCGGCAGAAATAGATGGCATCTATCCTGACATTATCACCCACCTTGGACCCAAGACAAGGGAATGGCTAGCTACCTCTATGACTGACATCCTGGGAAGGGGAAAATACCCACAGTCTTTGAAACATGCAAAAGTAATTGCCATCCTCAAACCAGGGAAACCAGTAACTGCTTCATCTAGCAATAGACCCATCTCTTTGCTGCCTCTATAAACTACTAGAAAAGACCTTTTTCTCTCAACTAACACCAGGTTTGGGCCGTACTATCTCAGTGGAGCAAGCAGGATTCCAACGAAGTAGGTGCATTACAGAACAGGCCCATGCCCTCAATTTCAGAAAAAACAGGTACAGTATTGATTGACCTTTCGGCTGCATATGACACAGTGTGGACAAAAGGTCTCATGCTGAAACTGGCCAAAACAATATGCTGCAGAAGAAACCTCTTAAACTGCTTGCATAAATGACCAGACCTAAAAAATTCCACATTGTACTCAGAGGAACTACCAACAAAGTTAAAAGGATAAAGAATGGAGTACCACAGTGATTAGTTCTGGCTCCAGCACTCTTCAATATATATATATATATATATATATATATATTTAAGTGACATGCCTGATACAACATCTATGAAACTGGGCTATGCTGATGATTGGGCTCTGACTCACCAATCAACATCATGGGAAGGACTAGAAAGAACACTAAGCAAAGATGTATCTGCAATAAAGTAGTACTTTGACAACTGGTACCTCAGGATGAATACCACAAAAACAGTCTCTACAGTATACCATCTCAACAATAGAGAAGCCAAATCAAAGCTGAAGATAAAAATTGATGGAACAGCTGATGAAAATCCAAAGCACCTTGGGGTAACCTTCGACAGACAACTGACATAAAAAAGATATCTCGGGGGTATTGCAAGAAAAATTGGCAAAAGAAATTGCATTCTTAGGAAACTGGCAGATACCACTTAGGGAGCATCACAGACCCCTACTTCGCACATCATCTCTAGCCTTGTGCTACAGTGCGGCAGGATATTGTTCACCTGCATGGATGAAAAGTGCCCGCACTAACCTTCTCGATGTGAAACTTAGGGACTCAATGCACATTGTTACAGGATGTCTACACCAACGCAATGACTACCCGTCATGAGTACCGTACCACCATCCCACATCAGAAGGGAAGAAATGAATCAAAAATGGATTGAAAGAACACAGACAGAAGAAAAAACACCCCTACAAGAAATACTCAAACAAGCTCCATCGACGTCAAGGCTAAAATCCAGATCGCCTTTCTATCTCTCCAAAAAAGTAAACTATGATACCCAGGAAAAATGGAGGGAAGAGTGGAATGGCAGGATACCAACAGGAGATGAACTTATCTGTGACCCCTGTGAACTGCTACCTGGCCTTCACGACCACAAAAGAAAATACTGGACAGCTGCAAACGGATTAAGATGTACAGTAACACGAACAGTTACTAATATGCACAGATGGGGACTCAAAGATTCACAAACATACCCCAAGTGTCGAGATTTACACAAAGACACTGAACACCTTGTACTATATTGCTCAGAGACAAAGGTGGAATGAGGATATGATACCATCAACAAATGTGATAAAACCTTCCAGACCTGGATTGACATAATAAACTTGGAAGTGTAAGCAAACGATACTACTACATACATTTAATCAGGGCCCAACTTTCTGATGATATTTGAGCTATGTTAAGTATGCAAGGTCTAATATCCATTAACATTTACATGCTGATTTTTTAAAATTGATAATTGGGAGGAATGGAATAAATTTGGGGGTGGAACAAAGTCAAAAATTACTAAAAAGGCACCCCTCGTTTATTTGATATCAAAGAGTAATGTTTGGGAAAAATCATTCAGTGGCAAAAGCTCTGTAAAATGAATTTCCTTAACAATGAAACTCTCACAGTCATCATAGTCATCTCTGCAGCTCTAATGCAACGCAAAAGTTTCTAAAACCACAAGAGGATTTGTTCAGATAGATTTATTTCTGTGTCCTTGCAAAGACGTATAACATTTGCCGAGTTTCAGAACTTTTTAAAATCTAAAACGCAGAGAATACTACATCCTGACCAGACAAGGTAGTCGTCAAGGAAAATGTGCATGTCATCTTGAAAATCCAAAACAACACATTTGCCAAGTCTACCTCCAATTTCTTGGCCTCAGTGTAAGCAGATTTACTTCATTCAACCTTCTTTTTGAAGCCCCAACTATATTATATGAAGAATGAAATCAACGCTCTGTGCAAATGCATTTTATGAACTAGGTCTACGTACGTGGCAAAGTCTTCAGCATATTCGACCCAAATGACACCAGCCATCATGTTCGAAATACTGAAGCTTACGTTGGGACGAAAGATTCGATCAAGGAAATAATTTTAGATCTGCGTAGCAACCATCAAAATGTTCATTTGTTTCTTTCCCAATGCAAAGAGTTTTTGACCGGGGCTGTGAAACAGATCCAAATTAGCTTTGATGATGGCAGAGCCATTGTCAATGCTGGTACCAGTTGTGGCATATAATATGCTAAGCCCATCGGTAAAGTCTTTGTATGACTGACTACCTAGCTTAGAAAATGTTTTCAACAAGCAGAAAAAGAGTGTCGGTAGCAGGTGATGAATTTAAAGTTTTCAAACTTTCTGGTTTCAACACCCCTTTTTCAGTCGTTAAATTATTCAGGTTCCCCCATAGTCTATTTTGCACATAACTTTGTAATACGTTGCAGTTCTGAAGGTGAAAAATTCTTGGCATGTGTTTTGTATACAGGAAAAACAAATGCATGTACTAGTAATAAACAGTCTAATTGAAAATGTTACTCTTCATAACTATTTTTACTTTTCTTCTACCCTAAAATATTTAGCCTACATTAGTGTCATTATTTGAATGTGTGGTCAGCAGCAAAATAGTCCATGCGATTCTTCTTGTTAATTTTGTCTTGCTACGTCATATACTTCCAGCTCCCAAGTCGGTTAGCGCTCCACTGCCGTCTGCTTTGACTTTAAAGGCCACTGAAAGAAAATAATATCAATAATATAATGCGGTCGTGGGGTACGTTATGGCCTGTTACACTAGTCATTATAGTCTCCAACGTCCAGCCTGTTTCTCGCTACCTTGTTGCGCAACATATCTCTCTGGGTAACAACCCGAGACTATTGAAGGGTAATTATTTGGGGTAGGTGCAATGATTCTCGATTCTGCTGTCAAAGGAACTGTTTCCATGAAGTAAATCATTACTAGTCTCAATTGGCCTGTAAAGTTTGCCCTTTACTATCACTGGCACTGTGTTGTTCCACATCACCGCTGTTGTCTTTTGCCAACTGCACCAACCAGCCCCAATCCTTTTCTTTACCTCCTTGTCACTTGAATTACGTCACTTTCGGGACGTCCTCAACAGTAATCGTCATCTGTTGTAGATTATCAACTCTGTTGATAAACATAAACATGTACTCCGTTTTTTACCGGTTGACCTTCATCCCTCTTTTCTCTTAGGCTTCCCTCCAATTCTCCAGTTCTTCTTCCTCCACTTTCGCTTCTTCCTTTTTTCCATTGGTCAGTACAACATCATCTCCGAACATCTTTTTGCCAGGCATTGACCTCCTAATGGGATCGGTGAACACGTCCATCACCACTGCGAACAGGAAAGAACTTAAAGCTCAATCTAGATGGAATCAAGTATAACATCGAACAGCTTAGTCTCTCCAGGCGCATTATAACCCATTGTCTCACATCAATTATATATATCTTGTACGAAATTCACATAATTTTTTGTGATAACATTTTATCACATAGCAAGCCATATTTCCTCTCGAGGTACCCAATCATAGGGTTTTCTCTCATTTAATGAAAACTTAATAACCCTCCTTCTGCCTTTCCCAATGTTTCTCTGCTGTGATGCGCAAACCAAAGTTGGCTTCTGTTGTACTTCTTTTTGGCATGAAGCTGAACTGGTCCTCAATGACTTCTGCCTTCCTCCTGATACTGCTTCGATAACTTTTTCCCACAGCCATTGAGTGAATCATGAGCTTGATAAGCTTAAATTTGTAGCAGTACTGCACATCTCCTTTGTTCTTCAAAATGGGTACTGGGTTGCTCTTTCACCAGTCATCTGGCATGTGGCATGGCTACAAAGTTGTCGTTTAACATTGAAGTCAAGAATATAAGGACAGTACATCCACAACAATTCCATACCTCGGCTGGGATACAGTCCGGACTGACTGCTTTTCCATTCTTTATTCTATTTAAAGCTCTCTTCGCCTCTTCCTCGTTGGTATCTCTCAGGATGTTTTCTTTTTAAATTCAGAATATGACCTTCTGCGCTCTTATTCATTTTTACATGTTGTACGACCTTGGAAGCCCAATTAAACTGTTTGGTATACGATATACACTTTACGGTCCTTCAGTTGCCTAGAAGTTATTGTATAGCTCCTCAAAAGCCTCAGACTTGGCTTTTGCTTCTTCATCATAATTCCATCAACAACGACGATTCACCAGATATTGTCTTGACAACCGACTTGATTGATCAAGACGTAATATCCCAGTCAACGATGAACACCTCACAAAGTTCCCTTTTTATTTCCAAGACTAAACTTTGTCTCCAATCGTGTTTTTTCATCTTCCACCATTTAATCTTCCGTTCCGTTCTCTTTGTCCTCTTTGTTCAGATACTAAACGTTGCTCTACAGACAACTGGTCGGTGCTGAATTAAAGCATATTACCCCGCTACTGCTTTTCGGTATATGACATCCTTAAGGTGTTGCCTCCTACATAGGACGTAGTCAATCTGTGTCTTGTTGCTTCCCCTGTGATATGTGATTTTTTCCTTATTAGTTTTCCAGAAGTAGGTGTTGGTAATAGCCAAGTCGTAGCTTGTTGCAAACTCAACTACTTTTACTCTTCCTTCCTTCATTGTTCCCAAGCCATACCTTCCCATAATATGTTTGTCCTCAGCATTGCCTTCGTCAACATTTCCATTTAAGTGTTTACAGATGAAAAGTATCATCGCATCCTACTTGTGGTCCATATTTCCCAATGATGTTGGTTTGCAAACCATTTCATTCCAGTCTCCTCCATTTAACTCTATCATAAAACTCGGTTCATTTCGATTACGTTTCCAACTAGGCTTATTTTAGAGATGATAACAATCATATTTCTCTTCCTGCCCGTACCGTAGTAATACAGCTTGTAACTATCACCTATTTCTCTGGCTCCCGCACCTTTCCATTTAGTTTGCTGGGCATACAAAATGTTAGTGCTCCTTCTTTGCATGAGATAGACTCTCTTCGTTATGGCCATTTTGCTCTCGTTTGCTTTACTACTTTTGAAAACCTTTACACCGCTACCCTGTCTAATACAGTTGATTAATTCGTTCTGAGAAATATTGACTGCTGAGTTGTTTCTAAACTAATAACATTCCTTTTTTAGGGATCAATAGGTCTGGATATATTAGGTAGTGGACGTTTTTGATAGGGAACAAAATACGCTGCTCGAATGTTGGTCTTGACCTTTAACCCCAAAGGTTAAAAGTCAAGACCCATATAACCTTAAAGTTTAAGGGCAAGACAAACATAAAGAACCCTATTCCTTTTTCTTCATTTGTCGTCAAAAGCTTCAACGCTTCGTTATGAGGCTTGGATTGTTTATGTTTTTTTTGGTTTTTCTTTTGTACCAACATGTGTCTCTTCTGCTGCTTCAACTTTCTTCTCTACCCAAACAATAATTATGTGAATTCTCTTGTTTTGAAAAACACCATGACCTTTTATGTTTTTACAAAAAGTACAACTAACCTTACCATCAGTGAATAACAAACAACTGTTTGTCTCAGAAAAATAATTGCATTGCTGAGCATTTTAACAGAGAGAGTAAACAAAAAAAGCCTGTAGTGATTTTTTTGTGGTTGATGTCTCGTGCCTTTCTTTTGAGTCTGCTTATATCTTTTAGTTTCACTCTCCTGTTGACACCAATTTCATCTGTGTGGATCATTTATTTCCGTCATCAATAGGACAACTCAAAAACGTGCTGGGAATAAAAGAATGAAGAATGGTGTACTCGTTATTTTAAGGTCTTTGAAAATGATGAATATCTAAACCTATTTGAAGAAAAGGGAAAAATTCGAAAGCAAAATCAGTGCCCAATTGTTTTGGATGCCTGCTCCCAGAAAATCAAAGAAATATTAACAAGGGGGCTATTATAACTGCAACGTAAAGGAAACCTTTTGAATTTATCAACTGCTTTCAGAAAGTAACGGTTCTTGTTTGTTTTGTGGATACTGGTTAATTCTTAAGGCGGATCTCCACTAGACGATTTTTGTGACGATCGTCATAAGAATTCGCGACGACACATGCGCAGTAGCAAAGAATAAGCTTTTCTGACGAAACGTCTGACGATTTTGGTTCTGACGAAAAGTTAAAACAGTTTTAACTTTTCGTCGTGCGCTTGACGATTATCAAAGAATTAGCCAATCATATTTCAGAAAAAAACGCTTGTAGCGATTTCATCAGTTCAGCATGGCCGCCAATAATGAAGGTAGCAGTGATGTGCCGATAATATTTTCTCAATTTCTTGCTGCCGGAGCTGCCTCTGAAAAAAACAGTGAAGCTCGGGACATTCAGATTGCTAGTCTCTGGTCAGGTTCAACGTGCTCTCTCATATTAGTTGTACTCTTCCTAATGTCGGGCTCAACTAATTTTCGCAAAATTTCGTATGTTTCTGGGAACATACGAAAGTACTTGAAGAAGATTTCGTGGTCGTGTAGTCGTAAGTCTTGTATCAAAAGCTCAAACTCTCCCTTTCTATTTCTTTCCTCGTAGAGCTTTCTTGCCCAGAACCGACGTTTCTTTTTTATAGTTTCGTTATTCTGCATAAGCATTTTCTGACGCTGATAATAAAGAAGTAATTTTCTTCGACGAAGCAGCAAATAGACAACATATCTTTTATTTACGGCAGCCATTACGAAATGTGTTTTTCGTTTACAGAAAACCGCCAAAAATCGTCTAGTAGTGGAGATGCCTGTACGAAATCGTTGGAAATTTCGTGAGAAAAATCGTCGCGAATTTTTAGGACGATCGTCACAAAAATCGTCTAGTGGAGATCCGCCATTAGTTTGACAAAACGAGACATCTTAGTGATTCCAGGATCACGCAGAAAGTTGTGAATCTGAACTAGATCATCAAATGTCATTACTGAGAAAATGGCAGAGTTAAAAGTGTTAAGGGCCACATTTTCTTTTTCTGAGCAATATATAAAAAACTATTACCAGCTAGTTCTAATCGTATATTTCAATCCTGTCATTTTTTTATCTTGCTTGAGTATTTAACATCATACATGTAAATGACCTCTGATCAGCGATAAGATTGATATTTATGTCTGCAAAATAATGTCTTCAACATGTTATAGAGGTCTCTATTCCACATGCCTCTTTTTCTATCTGATGGTGATTTAATTCACTTTTATCAAGTCTGCGAGGAAGAACACAAGAAGTCTTCCTACTTGATTAAAAGCTGAAGCTTTTGCAAAGCATGACGCATCAGTCTCCACGACCTTATTCTCATCAATAAAACATATACCTCACGCCTCTATGTCTTTCTTAAGAATCTCAAGTGCTTTTATAGCTTCCACTTTTAGTGAAATCATTTTTTTTATGTTAGGAGTTTAATTTTGGCAGGAAATGTGGTATTCACTTGGAGCAATGTGAAAATAAAACCACTTCACTCTATAGAAATTTTGTGTCAAAGGGAAGTGTTAGGTGTTACAAAGCTTTCATTCTGTCAGGATCAACATTGGTCCCTTTGTTTGATATATGCTGCTGAAGTATGTTACGAAAAGTACTTGAGTGTACACAATATTACCAAAAAGCTTTTCAATTTTTCTTTTTCGAATCAGGAATGGTTATGGTTATACCCTTCCGGGGCATTTTCACACAGAGTAATAGCATCCATAAAGGAAACTGCTCTTTAACGTTTTTATTCTGTAGTAAATATATCCAGTGAGCTTTGCATATATGCCATTACTTTTTTTTGCCATAACTGGCCAGCTGCCAAAAAAGCTGCATCAGGTTTCCCGCTGTCATTTAAAGGTATTTGATAATATGCTTTCCTTAAGTCCGTTGTATTGAAAACAATATTGGTACCACTCTCATTTACTTTCTTGTCCACTTTAGGCAATGAATAAGTATTAAGCTGAGTAAAAAGATTTATAGGAGTAGAATAATCAATAACCATAGGTTTTCGGGCGAACGATCGTGCATAGATTAGAGAATCACTTATGGTTTCATTATTTCTTCTATTTAGAAGTCTTTGATCCTCAGAATCCATAAATATTCTAGATGTTGAGTTATGCATCCTAGACTTTGTAATAGTGGCCTTGATATTTTGTACAAGATTTTGCAAAGAGTGATGGCAGATATAAGAATAATGTAGACAGCGCGTAGATAGACAAAGTTGGTTTTAACCGAAAACTGTAAATTTAAGCCATGTTGTTTCTGTAGAATATCTAAACTGATTACTAATTGATTACATGACTTCTTTATTATTTAAGGTTTTACGTGTTGATAGAAATAAATGTCTTCTAGCTTTAAATTTACAATATTCTAATAAGATTTATTTTGTGAAGTGAGGAATCAGCCATGAACACAATATATGTTACTGGCGACGAAAGAGAGCTGTAACCTGAAACCAAGAGTGTTGAGATAATAATCGGATGATAAAATCACTCTTTATCACACCCTTTTAATGATTTTCAGCCGAACAACTTTAAAGTTATAGTATTTACTCAGAAATTTCAGTACAAAGAAAAATTCCTTAAGGGATTCACATGCTTAGCTGAGTAGTTATTAATTGTCAAGCAACTATTTCAGATTCTCTATTTTTGGAGGAAAAAAATGCATCTGATTATATTGACGTTAGTTTGTAAATTAATCCTAATGAGGGCGTAGCTTGAAGCAACAGATGAAACCAAGATTGATTCTAACGACCGTAAACAAGCAGTACAATACGTGGGGAAGTCAAAGTTCTTTAAAGGCAACTTTAAATAATAGGACTGGTAGAAATTTTTTTAATATTCAAATAAGACAATTAAAAATTTAAATTTGAATCCATTTTTCTAATATATACTTAATATGTTTTAATTCTTCGCAACCTGTTTACATCTACCAATTTGCACTTCTTTTCTTTTTTTTCCTATCCTATCTTACTTTTTTCTTCTTACATCTTTTGTATGTGTTGAGGACTCAAATATTATTCTCCTTTCTGACAATTGTCGACCTTTGCACTGTCTATGAAACAATTCACTGGAAATGACTTCTTTCATCACCTTATCTTTTTGTTTCTTGATTCAAACATCCTAATTCCAAAATATCTTTATCTCGAATACTTAATTTGACTTATTCTGTGATGTACACATTCTCTCCTTTAAATAGAATGTTCTTTCAAAAGTACACCTGCACAAACTGCAAAGATGTCCGAACTATTTTTCCCCTTTAGACATTAAAGTATACTTCGAAGTGAACGTCAACTGTGTGTATGTATTTTATACATATATATATATATATAGGTAGATGTATAGTAGATGTATAGATATAAATATATAGAGAGATATAGAAAAATAGATAGATAGATAGATAGATAAATAGATAGATAGATAGATAGATAGATAGATAGATAGATAGATAGATAGATATATATATATATATATATATATATATATATAGATAGATAGATAGATAGATAGATAGATAGATAGATAAATAGATGGATAGATAGATAGGTAGTTAGATATATAGATAGATAGATAAATAGATAGAGAGATAGATAGATAGATAGATAGATAGATTGATTGATAGGTGAATGAATAGATAGATAGATGGATGGAGCGATGGATGGATGGGTAGATAGGTAGGTGGATACATACAGGTTCTTTACAAATGTCTTAATTTAGCGTGCACCACCACTTACATAGAAATTTATACCAACTGCCTCAAAACTGACAGCCCGTAATGCCATACAACAATGACTTACCTGATGCATTTGCTTACTTGGGGATCCATGACACATTTTTGTTAACATATCCTCTTCACTCCAACTCCTGCAGCGAGACAGTGACCGTAGGCAAGCCATTATTGGTTCAAATGTTGTTCTTAAAACGTGAGGAGGTTGCCCTTTCAGTTGAGATTTTAGGAAGATGCCTAAACATGGAAACATAGTTAGCACCTTTTATGCAATTTTTGCACGCAAACATTTTTTTTCTGGTGATATGTGATGAATTACACTGGTCAACACTATTCTTCTGGCAAAGGATTTTTTTAAACGAATTCTAACTAAATTTGTGCTGCTGATTACGATAAATGAAGTTTTTGTCTATCACAGGATTTCGAGCTATGCAATTTTCCAATTTTTGATGAAAATTACTCGTCAACCTTCAGCTATATCGAACGTTTCATAATAAAAACGTGTTTTTTAGTAGCTCTCCCACAATCTCTTCATAGTACTCTGCTTTCTTTTCCCTAGAAAATTCTGCACCACATTACAATGTGCGTTCCAAGCTCTTCATTCTGTCTCATTTATGGGTCTGATAAGTTCGGACCTCTCATAAGTGTTGTAATTTGGGGTCCATCAAATATACCAGCCTTTTTTTTTC
>RDPX01000235.1:1143608-1154220 GCA_003991215.1 Morbakka virulenta | reverse complement strand
TCTCTCTCTCTCTCCCCCTCTCTCTCCCCCCTCTCTCCCCCTCTCTTTCTCTCTCTCCCCCTCTCTTTCTCTCTCTCTTCCTCTCTCTCCCTCTCTCTCCCTCTCTCTGAAGCCAGTTATTTTGAAAAGATGTCTGTAATAGAATATGTCCTAACGTTATTTTATCAATACTAAAAAAAAATAGGGTACGATAAGTCATATAAATGCAAATATCTGGTCAACAAAAAAAGAAGAAGAAAGAAAAGCCAAATATAAAGAAAAAAACTTTCTTTATATTTGGAGTAGCAAAAGGTCTTGATGAGTTGTATAAGGAGATTGGAAAAGAGATTATTACTGGAGGAAAAGATGTCTGTCTGAGCCAGTAAGTTGACTCTAACATTAAAACCTTTGATGCCAAGATACAAACCCACACCAAAGGAGAAAATTTACTGAGTGTAACAGAGCTTGCAGGCCTATTTGATTTCTGGAGTTTTGAATGTGTTGCCAAAAACAAGTTAGCTAAAAGATGTTAAACCGGAGTAAGACCAGTTTCATTCCAGAAGCAGTTACCCTACGATGTTGATGTTATGAGATTTAGAAGGGGAGAGACTGAAATAAGGAGGAAGCAAGCTAGGAACCGATAACAGGTGAAGGAAGTGAACATAAAAGTAGGCTGTCTTAAAATAGGCTGCATGAGCTAAAGGCGAACAGAAGTCATGGCTTTGATTCAAACAAGAAACACTAACGTTTTGTGTGTCCAGGAAGTTAATGAAATGGTGTGAAAACCACAGAAACAGCTTACGGTTACAAACTGTTTACTATGGTACGGGGAGAAAGGGAAATGTGGTTGGTATCATCCTCAAAATAAGCCTAGTTTAAAACGTAATCGAAACAAAAATCAGTTAGTGATAAAGTCAAGTGAAGACTGGAAATAAGTTGCTTGCAGACCAACATCATCAGTGCATATAAACTACAAGCAGGATGCGATGATGCTGAGAAAGAAGAGTTATAGAAAGCCTTGGATTCTGCCAAGGCAAGAATATCGTGGCACAAAAGGGTGTTCATAGGTAAACACCTGAATATACATATTGGCGAAGGTAAAACTGGGGACAAACATATTATGGGAAGGTATGGCTTGGGAACAATGAAGGAAGGAAGAGTAAAAGTAGTTGAGTTTGCAACAAGCTACGACTTGGCTATTACCAACACCTACTTCTTGAAAACTAAAAAGGAAAATAAGGAAATCACATATCACAAGGGAAGCAACAAGACACAGATTGACTACGTCCTATGTAGGAGGCAACACCTTAAGGATATCATATACCGCAAACCAGTAGCCGGGTAATATGCTTTAATTCAGCACCGACCAGTTGTCTGTAGAGCAACGTTTAGTATCTGAACAAAGAGGACAAAGAGAACGGAACGGAAGATTAAATGGTGGAAGATGAAAAAACACGATTGGAGACAAAGTTTAGTCTTGGAAATAAAAAAGGAACTTGGTGAGGTGTTCATCGTTGACTGGGATATTACGTCTTTATCAATCAAGTCGGTTGCCAAGAAAATGTTTGGAGTAAGGTCGGGTAGGGGAAACAAAACAAGGATATTTGGTGGTAGAATTACAAAGTACAGGAATGTCTTCAGAAGACCAAAGTGACATAAAAGAAATGGAGTAAAGAGCGAACTGATGAGAACAAAAGGGAATACCGTTACGCCAGCAAGGAAGCAAAATCAAGCGAAGCGAAAGCCAAGTCTGAGGCTTTCGCTTCGCTTGATTGTGTGGTCGTATGGAAGGAAAAAGATCAAGGGGAAGACAAAGAACTACGTACTAGGCATGGTTAGAAAGTGCATTTGGTTGGAGAACCACTGTGCTCACTCAGGTTCTGAAGGAACCGCCAAGAGAAGGCCGTTATGGCTGCCACCTTCGTCAGAATTCTGGCACAGCACCCAGATTGATTGATTGATTCTCCTTGTTGTTGTCATTCCCTCACATTTTCTAGAACAGAATCTGTAGAATCGTGCACAGAAGCTGTAACTTTGTTTGGTAACGTTCAGACCGTGTACAACCTCTTCTTTGACAGTCTTCAGGGATGGGAGATGCTGCTAAGTAACTTTGGATCTTCAATGCATATTTTATCAAGAACTAGATAAACAGACCGCGTAACAAGTATTTGCCCTTTGCTGCTTAACTTCTACATATAATATTTGCACTTCAGGAGCTACTCACGCTTAATTTTAAACCAATAGCCACAACAAATATCAATGGTGTCATCAAGTACATGAGTTCGTATGTTGAATTTTATTGTCTGCAACTTGGCTAAAATTTTTTGTACCCATTAATCAAAGCAACTAGATAATTCATGTCAGAAAACTGAAAGTAGATGTGAAAGTCTTATATCTTCACAGCCTTTTTATAAGGCTGATGAGTCTCGTAAAAAATTTTCTAGAGAACGCACTTATAGCCACTGCTATAAACATTCCCACAAAATATCGGATAAAGAAAACCTAACTGCAAATTGCTCGAATTATCTGAAGCTAGTCAGGCAGATATCGACGAGGATGATTTTAAATGTGAAGTGTTTATGCTATTCTAAATTCACCAATTGGTGTACCAGCGAATCACTACGAAGTAACACGCAACATAAATGACCTTTTTTCTTCTTGTGGCAGTATAAAAAGGTAACTTTTGATAAAATTTATGATACATACGATGTATTTGGAAAAGTGTATGCAAACGATGTAAGCTGGATTCTTCTGGAGGAGGTGTTCCACCTAAAAACAACCCATATTTAAAAAAAAAGAGTTTGACCTACTTTCTGATAAATAAATTGATGAAATTTAACCTGAAAGAAATTTTCTACAATGTCTGTACAACATTGAGAATATTTTGCACTTTGCCTGTCAAGGTTGCAACAGCTGAGCATTCTTTCAGTATACTTAAAGCGACAAAGAAATTTATGTGCAGTACTGTGATCCAGGATAGGCTGTGATCTTGCACTCCTGAATACCTTACCTTTCCGAAGTGAAGTATTCTCCAGGACGTTGTCGAGCAGGTTCTTCCACTCCTGCCGGTCTCGTGTTGCATGTAGTAGTTCAAGCATGCTTGATTTCATTGTTTCCCTGATCAATCCATATGTGAACTTCTCTCTTGGTCTTCCTCTAGCTTTTCTTCCATTTATCATACCTGTTGTTATCAAATTTTCCAGCCCTTCTTTCCTTATTATGTGACTGAAAAATCGAAGTTGTCTTTCCCTGATGTTGTTCATAAGGCATCTCTTCTCGCCAACCATCCTCAAGACTTCATCTTTAGATTTTAAGTCAGTCCATGGGACTTTCATCATTCTTCGCCATAACTACACTTCTGTTGCTTCAAGTTTTCTCTTCATTGTTTCAGATATGGTCCAACTTTCTACACCGTATGGCAGAGCGGACCATACATGTGATTTTATGAGTCGTTTCTTTGTTTTTACTGAAAGCTTTCTGTTTGCGATGATCGCTCTTATATTAATAAAACTTTGCTTGACAATACTTATTCTCTTTCTGATCTCAGTCATCACTTGTTACTGTATTTTCCAAATATTTTGAATCCGTTTACTTGTTCGACTTGTTTGTCATTACATTTTACCATCACTCTTGAGGATTGGTTTTGTATGGTGAAAACCATAACTTTCGTCATTTCTGCGTTTATATTTAAGCCTTTCTCTTCACTGTCAGTTTGTACTTTGTTGAAAACTTCTTGTAGCTGTCCTTCTGAATCTGCTATTAGAACGGTATCATCGGCATATCTCAAATTATTAACATTCTTTCCACCGACTCTTACTCCTTCCATTGAAGTTATGTCTCTCATTATTATCTCACCATAAATTGAAAACAAATCTGTTGACAATACACATCCCTGCCCAACACCTCTGTTGATATCTTGAAAGTTTGTAGTTTTTCCTCCGGTTTTGACGCAGGCTTTTTGAGCAAAGTAAAGAATCTTTATCAATGTATAATCTTTACCAACGATGCCAATATACTTCCATTAACTTTACGTGGCAAACGCGATTAGAGGCCTTTTCGTAGTCAATAAAGCAAACGTATAGATCACGTTGCTTCTCTAACATCCTTTAGCTTAAAACTCTCAAGAGGACGATTACATTACTCGTTCCCTATTCTTGAACGAATCCACTCTGTTCTTCCGAGACGTCATACTGTATTTTGTTACGACAATTATAAAACAATTATATCTTGGAAAATGTTTATCGATAATAATAAGGACAAGATATTTCTTTGTCATGGGGATATTGATCAAAGAAAATTATTTACTTTTCACTGTAATAATGTTACAGATAAAAATGATTATCAGTTATTTTGTCTGAAAGAAATATTTCCAGATCAAATAACATTGCAAATAAACAAACGATTAGAACATGAATCAGATAAGGATATGTTAATGAACCTTAACAAAGACAATTAACAAATAAACAACAACAAAGAGTTCTAAAAAATCACGGTATTGTGATAATAAATAAACGTAAATTAATAAACACAACAACAAACGTATGTCTTTTGAACTTTAGATGTAAACAGATAATCACTGTGTTTCTAAAAATATAATAAAAAACAGATGGATTCTATAAAGGGTTAGAAATAGAATACAAATTACACCAGAAAAACATCAAACATACAAATTATCACTATATCATTGAATCAATTGATGAAAAATATTTTACAATCCTTGAACCAGTTGATATTATTAACATTACATTAGCAATAGATAAACTGGAAAAACATTGTTGATTATCTTCAGCAAGCACCTGTAATAGTGCTTAAGGTCTCAGTATCAGTGTAAAAGTGATAATTTTTGAATGCAACACTCCATGTATAGATAGATATTTTATTTGGACACCTCTAACCGAAAAATGTCCAAAAATTTAAACACCCTACTCAAGACATTATGTCACTTGAATCTTCTTATGTCCAATTTTATTTCACTAATAAAATAATTAGATACAAATAAGATTAAAAGAGGGTAGTGATTTTCTAGACAAGGATTACACTAGTCTACCAAGTTTTAAAGCTCATGCATTTGATAGCTGATTCTTGGGTGGTTTGCTATGCAAAATCCAAAAACCATACTCATTTGGTCCAATCAGGTCAAATTTTTGAAATATGAGATTGTAAAAGAACTGTTATTAACTCCCTTTAGTGCTATTTATTACCTTTAATTATGGATTCAGTGCTTCAAAAAAATATGCATTTCATCTACAAAACATCAGAAAATAAAGATTATACATTACATAAAAGCCAAAAATGGACCAAGGACCTTTTTAGTGACTTTGCTGAATAACCACCACATCTAGTTTCAAACAACAACAGTAGTTCGCAAGAAAGTTCACACCCCATGGGCCTTGGTAGCATTTTCTTATGACATGAATGTCCTTGTCAAAACCTTCTCACTGTTCCTCACTTTCATCTTTACAGTTTTGAAGCAAATAGTCCAAGTGGGACCTTAGAAAGTGCATTTTGACTTATATGCATTTTGACTTATATGCATTTTGACTTATATGCATTTTGACTTATATGCGAGTTTGTCGACTTTCTTCTTGTATTCTAGACTCCGTTTGTTTTCTAGAAAGGTTGTAATTACCAACTTAAATGACAGCCAAGCAGACAGCTCAACTGCACTCAGCTCATCATCAAACATTGGGTCCTTTATGAATTATGAAAAATGTCAGCCTTAAACTTTTCAAAGCTTATCCAAGGAAGCTTTGGCTGAAGGAAAGTAAACCTTCTGCATACTTNTTATATGCATTTTGACTTATATGCATTTTGACTTATATGCATTTTGACTTATATGCATTTTGACTTATATGCATTTTGACTTATATGCATTTTGACTTATATGCATTTTGACTTATATGCATTTTGACTTATATGCATTTTGACTTATATGCATTTTGACTTATATGCATTTTGACTTATATGCATTTTGACTTATATGCATTTTGACTTATATGCATTTTGACTTATATGCATTTTGACTTATATGCATTTTGACTTATATGCATTTTGACTTATATGCATTTTGACTTATATGCATTTTGACTTATATGCGAGTTTGTCGACTTTCTTCTTGTATTCTAGACTCCGTTTGTTTTCTAGAAAGGTTGTAATTACCAACTTAAATGACAGCCAAGCAGATAGCTCAACTGCACTCAGCTCATCATCAAACATTGGGTCCTTTATGAATTATGAAAAATGTCAGCCTTAAACTTTTCAAAGCTTATCCAAGGAAGCTTTGGCTGAAGGAAAGTAAACCTTCTGCATACTTATGCATCTTCCCTATCCACTGTCTTTACAAGGTACTTCAGACGTCCAGGTTTGATATGTAAGGGTGGAAGTAATAAACTATTTAATTCAACAGGAGGGCGAGACTAGACACTGTTCAAACCAGATTTCAACTCTTGTCTTGGCAGCCAGTCTTGTCTGATATAATGTTGATCATCAGCCCGACTCTCCCACAAACACAAAAAGCATGGATACTTTGTGTTCCCACACTGTAGTCCTAAAACCAATCCAACAACCTTAAGAGCTCCACAGTTCCACCACCCATGGTCATGGTAGTTCAGAGCACACAGCAACTTGTCCATGTTGTCGTGGGTTTCTTTCATTTCCACAGAATGTGAAAGAAACCCATATTAAACTCTAGTTCTATACACCATATATATATACAGTATCACATTTTATCAAACGTTCCTCGCTTTAAAACTATTATATGCATAAAACATTTAATGATGACAAAAAAATTATTATAAATAAATATAATGTAGAAATAAAAATAATTTTAATGAACTTTACTTAAATTTAATTACAATTTCTCCTTTTAAAACTATGATATGTATTCAAATAATCAAAAATAGCCAAAAATTCTCTCTTAATAAATAACATTTAAAGATTCTTTTTTTGATGAATAACATTTTAAAATAGCAATAAATTAGATGAATGGAACCATGCCTAAGATTTTTTAATGTAGTAATTTTTATCATTTTAATGGCATTTTGAAATTGAATGTAATTGAATGCCATTACCAATGATAAAATACAATGCGATTTAAATCTAAGGCATGGCTCCATTTATCTTTCTGAAGCGTTGACGGATATGTCCCGATGCGAGAATGGATGTACTAAGGAATTCTAGGTAAGGTCTTAGCTACAGCGGGACCGATATGTCCCGTCGGAGCAAAAAAGACTAAATAACGCTGAAAGCCAAGTGGATAACAATAACATAAATAAAATTCAAAAAAGCATAAAATATTGAAGAGCAAAAGTGTTGCTAATGACTGAGAAATGATTATCAAGAAACGACTTCTTTTAGATGTAATCTTGTGCAGAAGAGAGGGGTTTGAGTTTTGAATTCGATCTGAAATTAAAAAAAGGTTTTTCTTGAAATTCCACCGTTAGATCTTGTTAAGGAGCATAAGATGATAGAAAGAGAAACAGAAAAACACCATCTTTCGAAAAACTAATGTTTTCTCCTACACGTTTTAGAGAATATGATTTTTCAATTAAAATTAGAGTGAGACAAAAAACTACAATATGTGAAAGTGTGTAGGAGATATCACGATTAATGCTAGCCATCACCACAGAAGTTGTAAATGTAATTAACGTATAACGAATATTGATCAAGTTTGGTTTCTTTCCTGCAGCTGTGAATTGAAACAGAATATAACAAGTAATGAGTTGAATTGAAGTATAACAAGATAACTCAAGTTTCATTAGGAAAAACTAGTTTCATATTTTCATGTTTTTCATTATCGGTAATGACGTATAAACAACACTAGAAACCCCGTAGATCTTTATGAAAAAGACACATAATTTATAGAATGAGAATTATACTGACTGTAATTGAAAGTTGGGATTTTTCAACTGTTTTGAGCTACACACAATCAGAGGCTTTGGACAAATTAGATAATATCACTTAAAAATCTTCGCACAAAAGAGTCCGAAGACAATGATGCCAATGACTGACGCATAATGAATGCGCCTTTCAATATATAATTAGGACTTGAGACTGAAAAAATATTTAGAACTCGAAAAGGTAAGCATTTTCTTCGCAAAAACAATACCATTTTAACAAATTTTTAAAGATAAAAAAGAGGATAATCACAGAGTCATAATGAAACAAATCAGCCATGTCTCCTATGTTTGGAATTGGATATCACATACAGAATAATGGTTAGTGTCTATCTAGGACTTAGTAAGTGTTTAAAGATGAAGAGGTAACACAAGATTCTCTTAATTAGCCTGTAGGTATTTAGATGTATTTGAACTTGAAAGAGACTTTCACAGCTTTTAAGTAAAAATCTGTCATATAGAAATGTTTGGAGGTTACAACAAAATATTTATTACATATTACTTATATATATATATATATATATATATATTATATTATATTATATTATATTATATTATATTATATTATATCATATCATATTATATTATATTATATTATGTTATATTATATTATATTATATTATATTATATTATATTATATTATGTTATGTTATATTGTATTATATTATATTATGTTATGTTATATTATATTATATATGTTACTATTGCCGGTGTAATGGGAAATATTACTTTCTCTGTCATTATTTTACACTTAATGAACTGGAAAGGAATGTTAATCATTTCTTTTTGTAAACTAAAGAACTAAAGTGTCTTTTTATACATTCAATTACTTCATTAACAATAATAACTAATAACATACAAACTATTATATTTTTAAACAAGCCCATAACAGCATAGTGTAAGCACTTGTCTCCACCTCTTCCTATCAGTTACAACGTTTCTGGACCATTTAAAAGCAAACTTCTTGTAGATAGAATTCTTTGTATAATTCAGGGTTGGATAAATTTTTAGTCTAATTAAAATTTTAATTTTTATTTAATCATTTTGTTAAATTTAATTTTATTAGTTTAATACTGACCTTTTTTGTCAAGTCAAAGATATTGATTGCAATGAAGTTTGTGTACAGGAAGAACAATAAAAGGAATCATTCGAAAGAAATTAAAACAATAGCAAACCAATGACCTGAGATTTTAACCCTATTAAGGAAGAGAAAGGCTTCCAGGCTCTTGAAAAGAAATTTATTAAGATATCTAAGAAACCACGTGCTTAAACACACACTATGGAATATTTTGACTTTACTTGACTTTTAGCAGCAACACGTATAAGATTAAATTATCTTCAATGTCAAAGCTGAATTCAGTCACGTAGCCTTCGTTTTAAAATTGACCATACACAGATAATTCCCATTTTCCTTCCCCTAGTACATTAGCAAACTTGTTGCTAAGAATGTATGGAAAGATATATTTATATCTTAAAACAGGACTCCTAGGACTCGTCTTGAATAGCTTTTCCTCTTGTAAATGCAGCAATGCGAATACATATGGGACAATTAAAAATTTGGACTGTCACTATTCTTATCCTTTAAGTCAAGTTCATATCACTGATATATGTGAATATTCTAAATTCAGAGGTTTTTTTTGTTAGATGTATGTGATGCATAGCCGTTACTATTCCGCTGACCTATTCTGAATATGAGTATTTCCTTCGAATTATTACTTTGCGATTGACCAAAGTTGCACTCGTGAGGAAGTATGCAAAATATAGCTTCTCCTGACCATTGGAAAGCTATCTTTTTCACAGAAAGGATTAACAACTTGTTGGAAAACACCTTGTCTAAAAGCTTCCTTACGTCATTTTGATCACCTTTTGCTGTTGTGTTTTTTCTTAAATAATTGTGAAATTACATCAGTTTTTGTTTGCTGTTGCTAAAAACCGATTAACAATTCTCTCGTTCACATTTTTAGGTTAAAGTTCCAATCAAAACGCCGATGTAAAGAGGAAAACAGAAGCATTTAATTCCATAGTAACCAATGAAACGGCAGACACATTGAGGACGTTATGATAAAATTTGTTGACTGTGTTTCACTGTTACTTCTCTTTTGACTTGACCTGAATGGTCACAATCTGTGAATAGTCAATCTCATTACTCTTGCTATTCCAGGCTATAGTATAGGAGCAAATCCAAACAGGGAAATATTTGAACTATGCTGAAACTGAAATGAGAAAATACAATTTCTTTATATTAAACAGGTGAGAAACTGAGATTTTTTGGCATTGTTTTTTTATGGACAACTTCGGCAGATTAATATTTAAACTGTAGCACTTGATAATTACATCAAGGGAGACTGCTTGTTTAAAAGAGAATAAGAGCTGAGTTGTATGTTCGATTTCCAATGGTGATTGCAATAGAAAGGGGGTTGAGCACCTTACGAAGACAAGAGCATCATTATGTACTTTGGGAATAATGCCAAAATGCTATAATATTACTTGCTTAGTTCCATTGGTGGTTGACCATTTCCTTCCCTTCTATCATTCTTACAGATTTCCCTCTCCATCGTGTTTCTTGGATGCAGCACAAATCAATGTGTCTTCGCTCAAGAAACTCTGCTACTTCACCAGATCTACCTCTCAAACTTCCCACATTCAGACTACAGAGTCTGAAGCTTGTCATCACTTCCTTCGGTTGATGTAGTAGCTTGATAACGGTCTGATTTTGCCTACATCGAGCAAAGGTCCTA
>RDPX01000235.1:1128692-1143307 GCA_003991215.1 Morbakka virulenta | reverse complement strand
AGACACCATCTCTAGGTGATTGCCATCCAAGGCTAAAGAGCGCTTCACCTGCCCGTGAGAGAAAGACTATACCCCGCCAGTCCTCAAACTGGTATTTCATGCTTGAATGAGACCAAGCATGGTCTTCGGGAAAACCATATGAATACCAATATGACAAAAAAAATTACTCGTACAGCAAGTGAATGACAACTTCTTCATACTTATTTTTTAAAACGTCATTCTGGCACTGCTTTTATCAAGTTTGAAGAAATGTAGAGGACATGTTTGTAACTTGGTAGGTCCAACTTTTGCTACTACTTATCAACCTTTGTCTTATCAACAAAATGTGCCTTATCTTAGCATTTTTACAGGAATTATCATAGAACGTATTTTGATGAGTTTCCCTTGCTAACACAGGATCAGTTTGTTGCATCCTCTTTGACTCATTCCTCACAACATCTTCATTTTTAAGCATTTGTTGCTTCTCATTATAATGACTTTTTCTATTATTTTAAGTTTCTTTCTTCGAACAAGTAGTGGAACCTTTTTGCTTGTTAGTTCTTTCCTTCATCATATGACTTAAATGTTATTAAGTCGAAGATAAATTTTTATTTCATGTCCGAACTATTTCTTTTTTGTCTTTCATTTACAGTTCCATGCACTTAGTACCTTTATGCTTTGTATGGTTCTTTACTATAAAAATGGTCTGCTCGCATTACTTCTGTTCTGTAATGTCCTTTTTTCTTGTGCACATCCTTGTTTTTGATCTTGAAAGTCACTGTAACCTACGTTAGTATCTTTAAGAAATTCCTTATTATTAGTTAAGGTTACTAACCACATTTACCAGGGCAAATGAAAGACAGATATTTAACAAAACGAGTTAGAGCAAGATAAAGAGAAAAATAGTTTTACAGTGATCATTACAACAAAAAATTGCTTTGATCACTTTTACTTAACTCAGGCATGTTGTTTCATAGCTAAGACTAATTAGTTATTTCCTTGGATAAAAATTCGTTATTCATTGCCTAACAAACTTCAAATAATTTGAGCAGTCTTGAGTTTTTCGTACAAGGCTTCAGTGCGCACGTTAAAAATAGACTACGTCTTTGATGACAGGCAGATGAAGAGCCCTGCCCTCATAGAAATGTACTTCTCTAGAGTTTATCATACAGTTCTTGGAAATCATGCAACTGGATTCTTACAATTAGTGTTTTGTTAAAGTTCTAAAGGTGGCTGTATTACTCACTTAAACTTACTGTTGTTCTTTATTCTACATTCTTTGATATATTCAACCTGTCATCCATTATGATTTACGACTATGATGGTAAATTATTACTAATTTTTTAATGCTGTACACAAAAAGACTGAGTCACCAGTAAAAGAAACATGTCATTGTGAGTACCATCATCCTCATGATCATCATCACCATTATTATTATAGTGATCATCCCAGCGTGGTTGTGCTTGTGAGTCGCTACACAAAAGTATTTCAGCACTGGTCGTCGCTCACAACCGTCCAGTATCCTCATTACCAATTCCTGTATCGTGCGTTAAAGCTTAGGGAACATGGTTTTTCTCTGTAGGACAGGGCTGGTGACAAGATGTTAAAAGTCGCTTTTGTTTTAAGCTCTATTAATCGAATTTCTATTTCAGACAGGCGAAAATATGTTCAGCATCATACAATGTCTTGCCAACCTGCCCTGGAGTTCGTTTTGACAATGTTATACCACTTACTATTCATCACATTGTGAGAATACAAAATTGTAGTTGTTGGAAGCAATCTCTAAAATGCTAGTTTTCGGTTAAATAAAAGAGCATTGCACCGTAGTACAGTACTTGGTCATGTTGGGTCATGAACAGCTATGGAGAAAGCAACAAAACATTGACCTTTGATTTATGACACGTATGTTAAGTAACGGTGCTTTTCAGACTTCTAAAGATATCGTGCACGAAAAATCTGAAGAGGGAAGTGCATACCCCGACCAAGATAGAAGGTACAGACGCTGTACAGCAAAAAATATGAGCTGTCACTTTTCATTGCTCTTCACCTGCAACAATTCCAAAAGTTTCATTTGTATTGAGCCAGTGTCCAGAAAAGAATAACTATATTCAAACTGGCATGAAAGTAAAGCTCCTAACTTGACTAAGTAAATGAACAGTCCATACTTCTTCTTAGCAACTGGTTGTTACACCATGACCCACCAAAATAACAACCTTGTGAAGTTTGTTGTCAAATTAAACGATTAAATGAGTAACACATCTGATTAGTTCTGCCTATAATACACATTAGTCTCAGACAAAAAAGATAAAAAGTCTTTACCAAAGTGAGATACTACTTTAGATAATCCATACAGAGCTATCCACGTACAACCAACTCTGATACTAAGAATTTTTTATTACAATAAACATATTTCCTTTGGCTACTCTCCTCTTTGTCCCTATTCCATCTGTAACGTAATTCGTTTATGACGAATTCAGGAAAAACTCCCTTGAAATTCGTCGTATCAGAGTCCCATCGTATTTTATTTATCATAATATATTTATACAGGGTGTTTCATTTCAGTCTCAAAATAGTACTGCTTTCCAAACGAGTTTTGTTAAAACTGTAAATATCTCTTTTAGAGTGTTTACTGCACAAAGTCTAGTGACAAACAAGTGCATATTTCTTTCAACTCCTTTAAACTACGTCATTGGTTGCCTAGTAACGACTCTCGTGGCAGCCTGTCCCATCAGAGGATACAGGATACAGGATTAATTGACACCAAAGCACAGACAATATCAAATTATTACTCCAAACCCCTTTGTTGATCTTTACGTGCTCTTCATTTTTGTTTTTCAACAAGCAACAAAAGATTGATGACGTTATTTAAGGATTCAATGAAGAATTTAATGACAAGAGTGAAAATCCCATTATTTCAGAACAGTAAACACAAACCATGACTGAATATTTGGCTACGTAGCAATTCTTTTAGAAATATCCAATAACTTCTCGCAGTAGTAGGGAACTGTTTTACAATAATAGTGCCTGCTTTTCCTCCCATATCCCTAATTACATAAAAAAATGAAGAGAAAAGAATGGAGTTCATTACGTGAAGAGTGGACACAAATATTTTCAGTATTATATAGGTTAATTTATAAAGGCCGACTCTCATACGTTATGTTTAAGTTGTTATCATTTAATGTTATAATTTCAAGAGTTTAAGTTCCAGTGTCAATTCTACACAACAACAGATCTTTTTGTGCATCAAATCAACTAAAGCTTAGCTATATGTTTAGAAACCCTTCTTATTTTTCTGCTGCTAAACGCCAGCTCATTGCAAGTCGAAGTAAATTTATATTATATCTGTACATAAATAATTATCATAATGTAGTAATACCTTCCCTAAAGAATGCATAATGCATAAGAACAGAGTAGATATTGCTTTACAAACAAAATGACAACCACATATTTTATTAAGTAATATTACCTTCATCTTATATCAACAATCAAGGGACTCCTGATAATGTTTGTGTTATGAAATTTAAGGATACGTATATACACTATAGATATAGTCAACTATAAAGGTGTTTATAATCAAGAACAGAGGCATGTATTTGTGTTTATATCTATATGTATGTTTGTATGTCTGTGTGTGTATTTAAAGATGGATTACTTGAGAAGTGCTGCCCGATTTGGCATGACTTTGTCACCGCTATAACAATCAAAATCAAATTAGAATGCTGCTAAAATTGCTGACCTAACATTAACCTAACTACTGTAAAACTTTGCCTACTCACAAAGAAACCGAATGGTGGACCAATTTTTTTAAATGCACAACCAAACCATTTTTTCCAGTGAAAAAATTGCCTAGTATCATCAAAACAGGATATCATGTCTTCAATAATCTCCATTCTCACTAAAAATTTATTAGATACCACCATGGTATCATTTCTTCTGCCATATTAAGAATTATGCTGGTAATAACGAGTTTTTTCTCTTGATGAAGCTAGACAATTCTATTTCTAATTCTACTTCCACCCCTTTCCTTCCCTAAACTTCTTCCTCTGACCACATCTTCTAATTTTGCATCTCAAACCTTGGAATACAAGCAGAAAACAGTGGCTAAGCAAACATGTCACATTCATGTCACAATAACATCGAAAAAATTGATAACTTTTTAATTCACTATGACGTACTGTTGTTATATAATCCAAGGCAAGTACTATTTTTAATATTGCCCCCTCAGATTGACATGCCCCGTATATTGTTTAGCTAATCAATGATAGTTCAAAAGAATTAATAAAAAACAGGCCATCTTCTTGTGTATGAGGCATGGAAAGAAGTATTGCCAGATACTGCCGATGTATCAGAGTATAATCTCAGATAAACGAGACCTTTCCTGACTTTACCAGTGATATTTTTCCAGAATTTGTATTAAGAAGGCTCGGAATTCTGGTTGCTGGTTTTCTTGTATTAGTATGGATGAAAAAGTAGGTAGCGAGGAATTGCAAACAAACAGAGATACCTAACCTACAGCTAAATCGTGAATTACAGACATAAATGACAGTTCTAATGAAGTTGCTTCTACAACCGTTTGTTTATATTTTTTTTACAATGACGACTTGCATTTTCAGCATAGCTACTGCAGCAGCAATACATTTTTCCAGGAACCCATGTACTTGTAGGTCATAAACAACTTGTGAAGATTTATTAGAACTACCTCTTGCTAATAGTTTGCAAAACAGCATGGAAAATAAAGATGATGAAGAGCTCTTCCGATTGTCGAATTACCAGGTAATGAACAAATTGCTCGCACGATAAATTTTACAATGGAATATAGCTTCATACTATATCAGTGTTCTGGAGACCTCTGTTTGTGTCGTCTATTCCAAAAACTACGTCTCATACTCTGAGTGCCTTCTTTTTTTGTTTTGTAAACTGGTTTTGCCTTAACGGCAACAGGCTTAAATCTCCTTTAGTCCTTCTTTTCTATATTCTATATCTGCAGTGTTCCAGGTGTTTTCTATCTCTGGCATAGGTTCCTCTTCTCGAAAAATCCCAGGCATCTCGGTGATCTGGGGGTGAAAAATTGATTTTCTCTCTTATGGAATGTTTCGAACCTCATTCTACTTCCATTCATAATTCAAGCTTCAGTAAGAGCTTGAAAAAGTGTAACTACAGCGCTATTTATTAGTCCTCCGGTTACCTTTAGGATAACGATATCAGATTGAAACTTCAATCTATTTTAATAATCGTACCCTCCAAAATAAACCGTGATAAAAATAATTTGTCAGATGACATTTTCTGCAAATAAATTGTTTTCAACTGCTTTCTCCTTTATTTTTGCTTCAACTGATTACAAGCAAGAAAACGTATAAGGTTCTTTCTGGTGGGAGGTTATTAACGGTAAATTTAAAAATTCAGAAATATAGCACCTCTCTTTTTTGAACGAATACAACAGAAATCCGACAGTACCTCAGTTTTTTTTCGTTGGCTTAGTGTTATTTTGCATCGTCTATCTTAATGATATAACACTGAAGTCTCTTATTGACTAGAAAATTCTGGTCAAGCCATACCACCCGACATTATTTCCTCCGTAATCAAAGAGATCTCATTTAATGAGTTTTGATTGCGTTTTCACTTAATGGTTCAGGCAAAACCACAATCCTGCTGAAGCATGAAATTTACTTCGCTTTGAAGTTTCTTCAATTTATGATCTTTCATAAGTCTTCTGATAAACACCGTTCGACCGACAAAGACACCGCAGAGGTTGGTACTCATTAAGATCATCCCTGGACCTTTATTTAATTCAAGGGTATACAGTGGTGTTATTTGGTACATTTCTTGAAGTTGTACTCAGTGGTACAAAGGAAGTACTGGCCTGTTTTTACTGAACTACTAAAACATGAACTGCAGGCTATTGTTTTCTTTTGGGTATAGCATGCCTTGTTGAGACCATAGTAAACTGAACATGGGTAATTTGTAGGGAAGAGTCCTTTGAAAGAAATGATATTTATGCTAGTGCTTTACATTCTCATTTATTCTGTGATACTATTTTTATGATGTAGTGTGGTTAATATTGAATGTAAGTTTACATCGCTCATTACAAAGTTAACCTGATAAGCATTTTTAAGCAGAGAGCATTGCAGATTTGACAGAGTCGAGATGTCACATCTTTGAACCCAATTTAAGGACAGAGAGACCAGTTCCTATGAATGGTCACTCAATGTGATCAAAGGTTTTTCCTGTTCACTGATTTAAAGAACTAGTGGTATCTTTTTTGTAGGCGTGGTCAATACAATCACATATGAGGTTGTCATAAAAACGTGCAGCTTTTTAGTTGTTTAATAGGGGTAAGCCTTTTTGGAGCCGATTGGTTACACCTTTTGAAAAAGAATACTATACATTTCAGGGCCTCGATTTTCTTAACAATTTCATTTTTAGCCTTTATATATTCCTTAAATATTCCTGTAAGGTATTTCATTAGTACGAATTTGGGTAACTGTCGGAATAAAAACTACAAATTATTGTACAAAGTATACCTGACAAGACTAGTGGTGCCAATGAATTATAAGAAAAACATGTACCTCATGTTTTCAAAAGGTCTTGAACTGAAAACATGAATTGAAAACATTTTCAATGCATTTTAAAGTAGGGCTAAATTCTTATTTTATTCTTAAATTTTAAATCATCTGAGCCTAGATATTCCCCAAAACTAGATTCTTATATTAAAAAGTGTGCTGATAACAGTGTTTTTATAATGATTTTGTCTCAGTTATTATTATAATGATAAAAATTCTTCTTGTGCAGTAGGAACCCTGCTTCGGAAGTATGCACGAAGGAGTAAAAACTTGCTACCCCAATTATTTTCAATTAATATTTGGCCTGCAAATGAGACGACAATATGTGTCCTTCTGCCAAACCTCTTCCTTCAAACCTATTTTCATGAGGTGGTTTGGACCTCTAAAAGGGAAAGTGGCGCCCCTGGTCACAAAATTTGTTCATTAACAGACAGACAAGCTTTTAATTATTATGACCTGTCTCGTTTCATGTGAATTAATGAGAATTGCTTCAATTGAGGGAGCAGCATTGGCAGTAAGTAGTCTGGGAATAGTTTTGGATTTCAGGAGATTATTTCAGTATTGCACCCCCTGATTCTATCCAACCTTTTACCATATATGGTAAATTATTTGGGTGTTGAAGTTTGCGAAGTGACTCCATAGAAAAAGTTTACTAGATTAGAATTGATGGTGCACTCTTGACAACTTGGAGGTTGGAAGCTCCTGTTTAACGAATACTACACTCGTATTTACCTAATCGTTATACCATCAAGCTATCAATATGTCTAGCAAAAAAGCAGGAGGAAAGGGAGGAAAGAAGGGGCCAAACAAGAAGAGGGCCCAAAGAGCAACCTCAAATGTATTTGCTATGTTCGATCAGTCTCAAATCCAAGAGTTCAAAGAAGCCTTCAACATGATAGATCAAAATCGTGACGGTTTCATCGATAAGGAAGATCTTCATGACATGCTTGCATCACTCGGGAAAGACCCTGCTGATGATTATTTAGAAGGCATGATGAAGGAGGCACCCGGTCCAATTAACTTTACTATGTTTCTAACGTTATTCGGTGAAAAATTACACGGAACAGATCCAGAAGATGTTATAAAGAATGCATTCGGATGTTTTGACGAGGAAGGTGTTGGTAGCATACCAGAAGAGCGACTTCGAGAATTACTGACAACAATGGGAGATAGGTGAGTATGTTTTTTTTACTAGATAACAATGTTGTTTTTAATAAAACTCTCCATAACTATTTTTGTTCTGTGCTAACTACAGGCTGCTAGCCCAAGAACATACGATGATGTGTTCCATGTTAAGAAGGAAACAGTTGCATTCATGGCTGTGCCATTTGGTTTAAAATACTTGGCGTCAGCAGTAAAAAAAAAAAAAATGAAAAGAATTGAAAATTTACCGAATGTTTCTCTTCAGCCCGCAATAAGAAAGACTAGTGGTGATTGAGCGAAACAATGTTATTCTTTTTAAAGGCTCGTTGAATTCAGTTTTCAGCAGCGCATTGTTATTGATACCATTTTGTTCCACGCCTCCTTGCCTGTCGTGCCATTTGCCCACTACTTTGATTATTAGACTCCAAAATAAAAGGCAACACCTTTTTCATACCAGACCAGTGTTATCCACTGCTGTCATATGTACACTTTAATAAAAAATATCAGAATTTCGGTGCCATGATTACATTTGGCCCTGTTCTGCTCTTTGTGCTTGTGTAGTACTGAAAAAGTGCCCAACGTTAGCATTACACAAAACCGACACGACCATCAAATCCGCATCTGTTTACAGTTTGTAATTAACGACAGCACCTCTGAAAAATCATGCTGAGAATTTTACTGATACCATATGCACACCAAGAATGGCCACCCGAAACAAAACGTGGTATTGATATGAAAATCTTGCAAAAAGCAAGCAAAGAGAAAGTACTGTACTTCCTTTTAGGATTGGCCATCTTGTGATGTCAACCGTGGCGAGATCGGATTTGAAAATTTGCTATCTCGCTGCTCTTGATGTTGGATCTTACATCCAAGCAACTGTTCATCGTTTGTTGTGACTTACATTTGGAATGTGAGGAAAAATGTGAATTTTACGTATATTGTGGGTTAAGATAATTTCTTGAGAACAGGGAAATGCAAGAAACAGTGGATTGCGGGCTTCACATCGCGAAAGGTTGAGTCGTTTGTGATAACTACAGTACGATCACTTGAAATAACGTTCGATATGTCTATCTTACGATATTTTAAGCTTCATTCGGGAAACTACGTTTTCGTCATTGCTTTTCCTGTTTACTCAACTATTTCTACCAATCAAAGGACCTAGCATGGACGAAGTCAATTGTTTCGTCAACACATTTAGTTGCCAGAGAATTCCACTTGTTTGTTTTTCCTTTTAATGATTAGAACCTGTAGGTCCCACCCGCAAGACATGTTTCTAATTTAAGTTTTAAACCTTTTCAAAAGTATCCTTAAAACTTCAAAAGTGGCACGAGTATTTCTTTCTGAATCATTAACAAGAGTTAAAGGCAAGAGGTACAACAGGTATGTATCATCAGATCGGTATTTTAAACGTTTTCACATCATCAAGATTACATATGCTTCCAAGATTTGAAGTTTCCAAAGTCGGTAACACGAAACAAATATCGCTAAATCGACGTGGTCTTCCAAAAACAGGAGGGACATTGTCGTTTTTGCGATTTGGGCTGTTACAATCTGCTATGTTAACAGCAGGAGAGACAATTTTACTTCATGTCCTCGGGTGTATTTTTGGTAAGGGAAAAATGCACAAAGAACCGAGATGCACTAAGATTGTATTTATCGGTTTGTTATGTGCAACAGACAGAGAACTCAAGCTGTTTGCAACACAAAACAAAAAACAAGTCTTTCTTCTTACATCATTTTTGTAACACCTTCCTTGGTTTAAAAATACCCCCCTTCGTTGTGATAGTGCGGTACATATTGATTGGCCCATGACCCTGCTGTTTGTCACTCTTTTTATAGTTGTGATGCCACAGTTGGTCGTTGTTTTATTTGTGTGTGAACAGTAATGTCAAAGTTTAGTACATATTCATTGGTAATTTGTTCTGCGGCGCGGCTTCAAGGTAGCAAAAATCATTAAAACCAGATGACACACTACCTGGTAAGCTATGTCTGTGTGTTACCTGATAATACTCGAGCCCCAGTGTGACTTGCTCTCCGGTGATGTTTGGTTGGAAGACACTTTTTTGACAACTGTTTGACAGAAATGCAGCACAGCAACAAAATCTGGTTTTTATATCTCGTAATAATCTAACCATTAAAACACCGCTTTATCCACACGTCATTACTCATTCCAATTTCTATTCATTTTAGCAACACCTTGCAACAGCTTTTCTGCATTTCTGTGGTAAGGGTGCAGACAAACAACAGACCGGGTTTTTCACATACTTCGCCCATGGGTGCATTGGCGTCGTATTGTCAGAACGTCAACAAGTCATTTGTTTTTTAGATGCGACTTTCTGTTGGTGCATTTCTGATGTGAAGGATAAAAGCTGTTTGTAATGGACACTTTTTAGTTGGGTGATGTTGGGTTAATAAACTAAGCAAAGCTGGTGTAAGGATTTGAAGTGTAGGGAGGTTAAATTATTTTTACGTTAAACACAAACCAACCACTATTTCTGTGTTGTTAAGTTGGGCTTGTTGCTAGCATTGAATATGGAACATTTAGAAAAATGTATATAATGGCACTCCTTAAAAACATTTATGTTCAATATACTAATAGAGGTATGGCTAAGTGGAATATTTTTTTGCATCGAACAAATAAGTTGGTTGGGATCAGAAAACGCCTTACCAAGAAACGAGTCTTATTCTCCGGCATGGTTCAGTGCTTACTCTCCCTTCTCAAAAGCACATTGGAATCATTTCTATCTTCACTTTCTGCATGATGGAACTGATTAATTTCGGGTTTCTTTCAAGCCGTCTGTTATTGTCCTTGAAAGGGTGATTTTTGATCCAAAATCTCAATATGCTGTGGCTGTTTGTAAATCTGTTTATTCCTCACAACTTTGAGGCCGATATGTTTGAAATATTTCCATTAGTATTTTCTACCTTTTTGTTGTTCACCTTTTCTGTGGTCTCAAGGGAAAAGAATGATCTTTTTGCTGGATTACATTCTGCCAACTCTTCTTCAAATGACACTGCAGGGTTTTTTTTGGCCCAAATGCCCATCACACAAACTGATCAAATTTTAGTTGCAAATGTTATTATTCATTTGATTCGTCAATTTAATGTTCCTGGCCTACATTTTGTATTAATTCTCTTGGAAGAGTGTTTCTGAGCTGTCTTCCTTGCTGTCCAAACTTTTCAATCATTTCCAAAGTTTTTTGTCTGCTGTGAGGCTTCTAATCTTGTGCCATCTGCAAGAAGGCAGGTAATCTTTTTTATTCTTGCAAATATTGACCAGTAATACTCGTATCTTTAATAACATTGGTTTTTAAATGACTTGAAAATAATGAACTGATGGAATTCTTGCAACCAAGGTCTTGTTCATGTTCAGTTTGGAGCTGCAGACTCTTGCTCCATTGGTGATCTTTTAACTTGAATCAGGTAAAGTCACAATTGCTTAGTGGGTAATCTGATTAAGGACGTGCTGCACCTTGAGAAATTTCCAAGGTGGCTTTAATAAGTTTTCTAGTTATGGCATTTGTGGAAAAGCTTGGTGACATTTAATTACTTTTCCACAGGTTGTAAAATATGTATCACATTTGATGGAATTATGTTTGCTAAGTGTTCACTGATCTTCCTTGATTCAGGCTTTTTTTCTCAGATGCCTGGATTGTGAAACCATTTGCCTTGTAATTGCTTAAATATATCATATTTTTTAGCCCATTGTCAGAATAGAGAAGGTTATCAGTGAAAAGTATAAACAAGGAATATGCAATTCTAAATAGAGTTCTAAAACTGAGATATATCCCAGACAACCATTCAGTCCTTGTTAAAAGGCACATTTCCCTACTTCATACAAAAGGGAGTCGTAAACATGAGAGGCCAATGCCCATGTCATGTTTAGGCCATCCAGGCCCACTATAGTGATGTTATTACTGGTGTATTTGTAAAGGCCTTTAATGGTAAATGGCTGATAGTGGAAATAAGGCAGTGTGATATCTAAAAGTAGTAAAATCCAAAAATCAGGCAGAAACTATATTTCCCCATTGGTCCAAATACTACTAAATGTTTAATTTGAGCAGCATATACCAGGAGCTGTGGCTTAATGGTTAGTGCAACTGCACTGTAACCAGGAATTCTGGGTTTGATTCCCAGAGCGTTGAATCAGTACTGGTTCTATTGAAAACATTTTTGCTTCAACTTTGACATTGATTAAGTTGTAGACATTAATGTTTTTGAACATGATCACATTGACCCAAAACTGGTATACACCCACTAGTTAGTAGTCCAAAAAAGAAATCTAAAGTATGATTTAGCTGTAAAAAAGATAATAGCCACATTCAAATGTATGTCAAAATAAATGTCATATAAGTTTGACATTTATTATTACTTATGACATACTTGAACATTGTTAAAATTTAGGTGAGTATACAGCTTGTTGGACACATTGAAATGTCAAAATAGAAAACTCATGGCTTAACATCTGGTGTGGTACATGCCAGTGAATATTTGTGTTGTGTCATTGTTATGGTTCCTTATTTTGTACTACTGCTAGAGCCCATTATATTTTTGGTACTGTGTGAATCCACTTTTCATGCTCACCTTTTTCTCTCTATGGCCTGTCCACCTTTTTTCTGGATATTCCATGTGGCTACAGGAAGGATTTTGGTGAGGCTGTAAAATATTGCTATTTGTTGACAGCATAAAACATCATCTACCAAACATTTGTCATTAAAATATAGAGCATTGATGGATCTCTACTTTGTTTTTTAGTAATCATGCATTTGAATTATTTTTGTATTTATTTATTCTTTTATTGTGTATACATTATATTTTCTTCAAGTTCTTTTTTTTGTATCTGGATAAACTGGAAGTGATTACTCTTCCCAAAGTTATCCACAATCATTTTTCAATTGTGATTGTTTGGATGGAAGATTATTGGGTTATAATTTGAGATGTGGCAGTTGTGACACACAATTGGTTTTCTGGTTATGATGGTGGTGTTTTGAGAAAATAGTGCACTTAGAATCAATGCAGAGAACAGTGTACCTGAGGAGTAATTAAGGTGGAGTGCATGGATTGTGGATTGAATGAGATTGACATGAATTTAATAGGTAGAACCACAAAAATCTTGACATGTAATGGGTTTTTACACAACAAAATATTTATCAACTTGCATCTAAATGGAAGGACTGGTAGTGATTTTATTTCTGTTAGTTATCATGTTTTAACAGTTTGGTGGAACAGTTTAGGCAATGCAGGAGCTATCCCAGTAAGAGATCCTATGGCAAGTTAAAAAAAGAGAACTTTGTTTAAAATGAATTCATAAGATTGATAAAAGTATTGGAAAGAAGGAAAAAGCATGCATGGAAATTTTTCAAAAATTATCCCCGTGGTTTCTGGTTTCATGTCATAACTTTTGCTGCCCACTGGATAGCTGAGAAGAACACTCAAGGTAATCACAACTGCAGCATAAAATTCAGTATTACCAGCAAAATGGATTCAAGCTTGCATTTGTAATGAGACATGGTACATACAGATAAGTATGTATGGATATAGCCAGTTAGGGTAAGGAAATAACCATTGAAAGGTAAAATCCATCATAATTTTGTTGTCACGAGAATACACAGGAAAGTGTGCTGTTCATGTAGAATGAAGTTTTGCAACTGGTTTCAATTTGTCTCTGAGCCAAAACTGTGACAAGGTGTTTAAATCCTTTGGGTGTAAAGTCAAGATCACAGGTGAAATCAAACAACTTCGTAGACATAGGATGGAATAGAAGCAGGGAATCGAAGAAATGTTAGCTTATTAATGGTCATTTTACAAGGCCACAACATTGTCACAGAAAAAGGTAACTTATGTATACATAAATCTTGCTTGCTCAATATCTACAAAAAAACCAAGTGACGACAGATGATGTCATGGATGTGTGACAATATTAGAATCATTTCTTACTTCTAATGGTGATTGTTGTAAACGTGAGTGGGGTAAAGTAAAGTCAAGCACATTAAAATTTCACTGCAAACAGTTAAAACACAGATCAACCTTTTCTTCAAGGGCTGTACTATATATGTCTGTATACCACTGAACTGGGCATGGCATATTGCCAAATTATTACTGCTATTACTGAGAATAATAATAATAATACTTTGGTAATGTGCCATGCCCAGAGTAAATTTTGAAAGTTCCTTTTTGTGCTATAATTTGATATCGTGATCCCTAAGTTGCCAGTGGTGGCCATTCCATGTGGTTTTTAAACTCTTCTTGTTATAACTATTGTTATTATATTCAATGAATAAAGGTTTGGTACAAGCCATAATACATAACTACCAAATATTGCCAGTTAAAAGTACAAAACATGTTCTGATACATGAAACAACCATTCTCAAACCTAAGAGACAGCCTTACTCAGCGCAAGGGAAATTTCGAATCTGATTATGTAACAACAACAACAACAAAAAATAAATAAATCTAAAACTAAATAAACAAAACTCTATTCATAACGTGCTTATTTATATCAATCAATATCTTGTATTAGTCCTGAAAACACCTTTCGAATTATTGTTTCGCTATCTATTAATATTGTTTTTTGCATTTCCGCAACTGTCCTAAGCAAAAGTTCTTCGTTTTCCAAAATGTTTTTAATGTCTTTCGTCACCTGTTTTATACCACCTCCAAGGGCACCAATTATCACAGGTACAACCTTAATATCGTAGTCAGGTCGTCTTTCTCTCATTTCAAACGCCAACTGTCTATACTTAGCCATCTTTTCCAGACGCGTGTTTACAATGTTCCGTTGCTTAGGGCACGCCATGTCACATATCCAGATCTTTTTCTTCTCTTTGTCCTCTATGGTCAAATCCGGCCGTCTTGCTGTACTTGTTTTTCGTAAGTTAAATTCAAAATCCCATACTACTTTTGCTTTGTGGTTTTCGATAGTCGTTCCTCTCT
>RDPX01000235.1:1076411-1115068 GCA_003991215.1 Morbakka virulenta | reverse complement strand
TGTCACGCCTAACTCCTTTGCGTACTTCATCACTTTTTCTTTAATGTACGTCCCATCGATTGATATACTCTTACTTCGTTGAGACAGAAACCACTTAAAGACAACATTATCTACATCGGCGTAATTGCTTTGCCTTGTTGTTTTTCGCTTGATTTTTCCAGTGCAGAGAGAAGATTTTCCTTGTTTTTAACCCAAGTAGAAACAGTGTTCTTTGGCACCCCGTACTTTTCTGCAACATCTTTATTTGGAACGCCTTTTTCCACGTCCTTTAAAGACTGACATTTTTTAGCTAAGGTTTTCACAGCTGGTTTTCTCTTTACTGCCATTTTGAAAGAACGAAAAATACCAAAACCTTGTCCTAAAAGAATTCTACCTTTCGAACATTAGAAATGGAACGTTTTTTATTAGATTTTCAAACGAAATTCAAACGAAAGTTCGAGATAACGAGCGAAAAACAGTTCAAGGGACCAAATAATTGGTTCAAGATTGTGAAAGTTCGAGATAACCCGAGTTCGAGATAACGAGCGTTTTTTAGCCTAGAGTTGCCTGAAAAGTTCAAGGGACCGGGAAAAATAGTTCAACATAGTGAATGTTCGAGATAACGAGCGTCGACTGTATATTCAGTATCGACTTCACCAACAGTAAAAAGAAAAAATTCCTGTAGAAAATAGGACGAAGTTGAAACAATCGCAATGAGACTTTTAAAAAATTGTTGAGGTGACAAGGAAGCTAATTTTACTCTCCGCATCGCCGTGAAACTTTTTATTTTTCATTCGAACTGATATGTACCAATTATATCAGAGGGAACAGAACGGAACCGACTTTTCTGAACAGAAGCTGATACTGGCCAAATATAAATAAATTTACGCGCATAAAGGACGTTAAAAACTGGCTCTCAAGTGCCATGTTGGATATTTTTGCTCCTTTAACCTCCAAACGTTTTCGGCTGAGCTTTTATTATGTATGAAAATAATTTGGTGGTGAAGAGAAAAGGGAATTAGTGGAGTATTTCTTTATATTTTACTCATGTATGTAAACGTAAGTGAAGGTAGACTTAGAGCATACCCAAAGTTAACTTATTTCATGTTGATGTAATATAATGTGGTAACATTCCATAGATTTAATCATTGCAATCATGAACGTAAATTAGATATTGCACAGTTTGAATCCATGTTCACCTAACAATTATTTCTTAGTTGCTTAGAGGGCCTCCTATTTCATCGAGGCATCATAAGCAATTTGTATTTTGTAAAGAGTATATTGTTTTGAAATCTATGTACCCATATGTCCTCGAGTCGACTACTGAATACAAAATTTGTTAAAAAAGTGAGAACTACTTCCTTACAACCTTCTTCAAAAACCCAGCTGATTCAAATACCTATTGTTCTGTTCCTGGAAGTCAGTTATAAAAAAGGAGGAGGGACACGATAAAGAGGTGGTTACTTGTGTCTCTTATCACCAGAAACATTTGTTAATATTTTCTTCTATCCCTGGTAGATATCACAAATTTTGTTGAGAGAAAGAACTGGTAAGAGAAAGAAGCGTTTAATTAATAATCAGTTTACTTTGATTGATTTTCTTCATGCTATCCTGATATATAGTTAAATTACTAAGTATTCTAAAACGCAGAACTCTTAAATATAACCCAGTTTTAAATGAGTATATGGGAGACGCAAATTTGGGTGTTTGTAGTTCTTCAGTCCGAAGAGGACGTCTATTTGGAGGAAGGAAAACTTCTTTGTTTGAGTTCTCTTCACAGACTGATTAGAGTTTGGACTGTATCATCATAGATCCATGGTTTATTGAAAAGGTTCTTCATGGGCGTGAAAAATCTAAACCTCCCTGTCTAGACTTTACTGCAATGGTTCTCTTGGAAGAACATGCTTCTCAATTTTCGTTCAAGCTTTCTAAACCTTTCAATTACTGCCTAGCAAAGTCTTGCTATTCTTAAAAATAATAAAATGATAGAATTCATACAAAATCTAGGTCTTGTTAATATTCAGTACGGACGGATTTTAAACCTCTTGCTCCACTGGGGACCTTTTGACTTTACTAATGGAAAGTATCTTTAGGTCATCACGATGTCTAAAAGTGCAACTGCAGCACTCATAAACTAGTCGCCAGTCAGCGATAGGATTATAAAAGCACGATTCTTTTCCAAACATATCAAGCTGACAGTTATCCATGCGTACTCATCAACCAATGAGACTGATGACGCTGACAAAGGCAACTTTTATAAAAAGCTCACTGAGACTGTGGAACAAATACAGAAACATGACATGCTACTCATAACACGAGACTAAATGACAAAGTCGATGGTGACCCAGAGCCCCAGTATGAAGTGATGGGAAGTCATGGTACAGGAAAAGCACACACCCAAGTTTTTGCTTTTCACTTGAAAAATCAAGAGGCAAAACGAAAGCTCAATATTACATGGAAACAACAACCACTGGAGACCATCCACATCCAAAGTATTTGGGCGTCACTCTGGATCGAACACTCTCTTTCAAATCACACTGCTCTAATGTTAAGGAAAAGATTGCCACAAGGAATAATCTGTTGCGCAAGTTGGCAACCTCCAAGTGGGGAGCGAACCCATCAACACTGCCCACCACTGCTCTTGCCTTATGTTTTTCAGTCGGCGAGATTGCATGCTCCACCTGGGGAAGGTCAACACATGCTAAGCAAGTGCATATTTCACTCAATAACACTTATAGAATAATTACAGGAACAATACGATCCACACCAATCCATACTCTGTATGCTCTGTCAGGCATGGCCCCACCGCATGTGAGAAGGACATCCGCCTCTAATCGGGAACGATGAATACAAATCACCGATGAGCGTCGCCCGCTGCATAACCATGGTCCACTTCTAACTCAACTGAAGTCAAGACATAGCTTCCTGTCTATACCAGATAAAATATCTCATATTCTCAATGTCAAAGAGAAAGTATGTGAAAGGCACTATGGGATGAATCACCAAACTCAACAGCTTTTGAGAGCAGGCCAGAAACTGGTCACGATCTTGGCTGGACAACGTGGCGCAGTCTAAACCGACTACGTACTGATTCTGGTAGATGCAAATCTGTCATAAAACGAATGGGATTATCAGCATCTGACACCTGCAGCTGTAATGCCACACAGACTATGGACCACCTCCTGCAATGTCCAGAAGCCCCAACTTTGCTGACTTAGAGGAGCCCGCACCATCTGCAATATCATCAGATTGAGGAAATCAGGAGACGCGTCTGCCTAAAACTAAGCAACAAGTACCAAGTGCAAGAGTTGGAGGTACCAGGCCTGCAAGAAGACAGTGACTCTATTGAAACACTAAATGACAGGATGGAGAAAGCATACAATGACACTGCAAAAGAGGTGTTAGGGCACAAGAAGATGAAAGCCAAACCCTGAATCAGTCAGGAAGCCTGGGAATGTATCGACCAGAGGAAAGAAATGCACCTCAAGATCGAAGGAACCAGATCAGAGAGACTGAAGAAGGGATACAGGACAGAATACAAGGAAAAAGACAAAGTAAAGAGACGGATCAAAAGAGATAATAAAGAGTAGCTATGGAGCATCGCAAAAAAACCCCCAGGAAGGCAGCAAAATGCCAGCACATGAAGACTTTATATGGTCTGACTAAAATATTTTGTAACAAAAGACCACGACAAAGTGCTACTATCACGGATAAGAATGGGAACATCATCACCAACAGCGAAGACAGGCAAAAACGATGGCAGGAGCATTTCAGTGAGATCCTCAACCGTGACAAACCGAGAAACCCTGTAACAGAGGAAGGCACGAAAGAATATGAGATCGCTGACATTAGAACAGATCCACCCACACTTGCAGAAGTCCGAAACGCCATAGGGAAGCTGAAGAATGGCAAAAAAGCTGAGGAAGATCTTATACAGGCGGATCTGTTGAAAGCAAACATAGATTTCACAGCAGGGCAGGGGAGACAGATCTTACATGAAGTCTGAAGGCAGGAGAAGACAGTAATAAGATGGAGGAGAGGCCTCATAGTCAAGTTGCCAAAGAAGGGAGAGCTGAAGAACTGTAAGAATTATCATGGCAGTACTCTGCTCCCAGTCGTTAGCAAAATATTGGGACGAATCCTAGTCGGCAGGATTAAGAGTAGTGTAGACAGGAGACTGAGGAAGAAACAGGCAAGCTACAAAACAGGGCGAAGCACCACTGATCACATCTTCATTTTGCGAACATCATTGAGCAGTCCAACGGATGGTCAGCTCCACTGTATATCAACTTCGTCGATTTTGAAAAAGCTTTCGACTCAGTACATAGAGAGAGCCTTTGGACTATAATGAAGATGTACGGCTTACCCAAGAAGATCATTGCAGTAGTGAAGGCTTTACACTACAATTCTGAAAGTGCCGTCATTGACGAGAACGACATCACAAACTGGTTCAAGATTTAAGACTGGGGTAAAACAGGGGTGAAACATGTCTGGCTTCCTGTTCCTACTCGTCATTGACTGGCTCATGGAAAGGACTACGAGAAATTGAGAGAATGACATCAGGTGGAAGTTTACAACGAAGCTAGACGATCTTGACTTTTCTGAAGACATCGCACTGCTCTCATCAACAAAACAGCAGATACATTAGAAGACTGACGGACTGAGAATGGAGACGACAATGGAGAGTACACATGCCTTAAGATTAAAACTGAGAAATTCAAGGTCCTCAGAATGAACGGCAGAAACCCTGACCACATCACAATGAATGGAGAACCAATGGAAGACGTCGATAGATTTGTATGTCCAGGAACGTACGTCTCCAACGTCGGAGGTGGCACCATGGACCTGGAAAACAGACTAGCCAAAGCACGAGCTGCGTTTTTATGTCTCCAGAACATCTAAAAGTATAACAACATCAGCTATAACACCAAGCTCAGGCTGTTCAGAACTCTGATAACAAACGCCCTGATGTGTGGCTGCGAAACATGGAAGATGACCAAAGGAGACGACAAGAAACTGGACATGTTCAAGATCAAATGCCTAAGGCAAATTCTGAGGATGCGGTGGCAGGAGCACACAGCAGACGAGGTTGAATTGGAGAGAGTCAGGATGAAGAGCATGAGCAGTGGAGTGAGAAGAAGGAGGTGGAAATACATTGGCCACATCCTGAGGAAAGATCCCAACGACGACAGTGTGACAGCCTTGACCTGGGCCCCTGAAGGGAGGAGAAAGCGCGGGAGGTCAAAAACCACCTGGAGGAGGACTGTCGAGAACGGGAGACAGATTGGTGGATGGAGATTCTGGAATGAGGCGCGCATCACAGTTATCAATAGGGAAGCGTGGAGGCAAAGTGTGGAGGCCGTATGTGCCATATGGCACGAAGCGGGCAGGTAAGATAAGGTAGGATTACATGGCCAAAGCTTTATGAATCTGTTATCTTCAGATCCATCAAAATTTGAAGTTAACGCTTAAGTTGAATTGATTTTCTATCTGTTCTCATATATTTTTTTTCCAGAAGAAAAGAACCCATTCTTTCATCCTTTTTCTCAAAGAAGGGCCCGTGTTTTCTTGCAATATGAGTGAGTACTAGGTTATAAATCTCTTTGGCTTGTGAGTACTTTCTAAGATAAACTCATCGTTTGGACTAGCTTTTTCTTATGTTTCCGCATTACAGTTCCATACACTTAGTGGGTTTATATTTTGTATGTTTTCTAAACATAAAATAAATAAATCGCATGCAAATAGCAAGAAAACTAGGAAATGATTTAAAATTACTTGCAAGTCGATATTCTTCGTCATTTAAATAAAGAATGAAATAAAACCATTCTATTTTTGTTGCATTTGTCTCCGGACGCCTCCTTGTTATGAACTTTTCAAGACCAACTGAAAACAAACTAATTACACCTAACCACACCTGAAAAAACATCTGATAATACCACTCTACATTGTACACCTATTGTTACATGATGATAATTCAGAGAAAATTCATGGCGTGCATGTGGTCTTCATTCAACGGTTTTTATTCATTTATTCAAAAGATGATTAACAGTATTACGTCAATCATACATTACACAATGTAACAAAATTTCAAAAAAGTTGTGCTTGATTCATTTTTATTGACGGTTCTAAATCAGTTTTTTGCGCTGATTCCAAATATGCTATTTGTTTTTCTGTACCATTGTTCGTTTTTCCACAAATGTCAACTTTGCATTTCTAGTACCTGGCATTTTTGTGGTGCCTTCATTTTTGTCAGGAGAAGTGATTACGCAACAAAAACAACAGATTTACAACCATTAATCTTTAAAAAGTTCAACTTCAAAGGAACGCTGCATGCTGATGTTAACTGATCAAACATAAACTTATATTGAGCAGACTAGATGTCTGAGCTTCCCGTCTAGGCTCCCACTATTTTGCTAATTCAGCGCAGTTTGTTTGTTTGTTTAGCAAGCACCAAATAAGAGCGATGTGAACAAAGCTATTGATGTGCAATGATCTTTAGTGCAGAGTTTTGTGCAGCATAATAAGTATGATTACAATCAGGGGAAAGGTGATCAGAACTCAAGCATTACCCTTCGCTTCATAACTACTTCATATTTTGTGAATAGTTTCCTCCACATTGCTCAGGATTTGGGGATATTAATATTGATTTTTCCTTAATTTTACGATGTCTAGCACAAACAGAACGCGCAGGAACTCTCCCAACAATTTCTGTTACGTTTGTGGGTATTGCATTGCCAGAAAGCATGTCTCTTATAAAATCATGAAATGGAATAAGTCTTGGGTAGCCTATCGACTGTACTTTGAGATACCAACGGGCGATCAGGATAAGCCATGGGCTCCGCATGTCATTTGTGGTACGTACCGATCAAGCCTTGAAGGATGGCTGCGAAATAAAGGGAAAGTAAAGCCGTTCGCAAATCCACAAGTATGGAGAGAGCAAAGCAATCATCATGACGATTGTTTCTTCTGCATGATCGATGTTTCAAAGTATAGGAAGGGTAAAGGAAGAACATCTCTTCATTATCCTGACATTCCGTCATCCAGGGCGCCTGTTTCTCATGATGAACAACTACCAGTACCGCAACCTCTCGAAAATGTAAGTACGATGTATCTAGTGATTTCAGTAGTGCGTTTCACAAATCAGTTTGGGGATTTTAAGCAATAATTATTATAATCATAAATCTATCTTCAAGTATTTTATCACTAACCCATTGCTTTCACTTTGTTTTCAGTTTGAAACTGCGATGGAGATATCATTTGATGATTCAACGGTTACAAGTACTGAAGTTAAAGATGAAGCCTATCGTCCAACGTGTAGCACTAAACCTCACTATCCAAAGCAACAGGAACTTGATGATCTGATCAGAGATCTAGGTCTAACTAAGTCTTGAGCTGAGCTACTAACATCTCGATTAAAAGAATGTAATTTGCTGAAAGCAGACGGTAAGATGTCTGTGTTCCGAAAGCGTCATGCCGTATTTGAGAGCTTTTTTGTTGCCAGTGGTGATATGTGCTATTGCAAGGATATAAACGGGTTACTTGCTGCTATCGGATTCGAACATGAGCCTTACGCGTGGCGTTTATTCATAGATAGCTCTGTAAGGAGTTTGAAAGCGGTTGTACTACACAATGGCATCAGACACCCGTCAATTCTTCTTGTTCATTCCGTACACAAGAAGGAAAATTATGAAAACGTCAAACAACTCCTTGACAACATCAAATACAGCAGTTTCAAGTGGGGTGTCTGTGATGACTTGAAGATGATATGTTTTTTATTGGGACCACAAGGTGAATACACGAAATATTGATGGTTCTTGTGCTTGTGGAATAGTAGGGCGGACAAAGAGTGCTATAAACGGAAAAGGTGGCCTCCCAGGGAAGATTTGCAACCAGGAAAGTTGAATGTTATCCGGTTGCTTTAGTGGACCGCAAGAAGATTCTGTTAACTCCTTTCCATACTAAGCTGGGACTTGTCAAACAGTTTGTGAAGGCATTAAGTACGGAAGGACCAGTTTTTCAAGAAATTAGGTCCATGTTTCCTAAGCTGTCTGAGGCAAAAGTCAAAGCAGGCATTTTGTTGGACCAGAGATTAAGATGGTGAAATCAGATAAACTCAAAGCTGTAGTGAGCGACATCGAACGGGACGCCTGGAACGCTATTCAAAATGTTGTCCAGTGCTTTCTTGGTAACAAGAGAAGTCCAAACTACGAAACTCTTGTCTCACAACTTGTCGCAGCTTTCAAGTGCATGGGATGTCGCATGTCTTTGAAACTGCACTTTTTACATTCACATCTAGACTTTTTCCCTTCCAACCTCGGAGCTGTCAGCGAGGAGCATGGGGAGCGATTTCATCAAGATATCGCTACCATGGAACGTAGGTATCAAGGACGATGGGATGCCACAATGATGGGAGACTACATATGGTCAATAGTGCGAAGTGATAAATCGGAGCACTCAAGACAATCACGTTCGGCGAAGTTCTTCCAGCTATAGAGCNTCCATACTAAGCTGGGACTTGTCAAACAGTTTGTGAAGGCATTAAGTACGGAAGGACCAGTTTTTCAAGAAATTAGGTCCATGTTTCCTAAGCTGTCTGAGGCAAAAGTCAAAGCAGGCATTTTGTTGGACCAGAGATTAAGATGGTGAAATCAGATAAACTCAAAGCTGTAGTGAGCGACATCGAACGGGACGCCTGGAACGCTATTCAAAATGTTGTCCAGTGCTTTCTTGGTAACAAGAGAAGTCCAAACTACGAAACTCTTGTCTCACAACTTGTCGCAGCTTTCAAGTGCATGGGATGTCGCATGTCCTTGAAACTGCACTTTTTTCCCTTCCAATCTCGGAGCTTTCAGCGAGGAGCATAGCCAGCGATTTCATCAAGATATCGCTACCATGGAACGTAGGTATCAAGGACGATGTAATGCCACAATGATGGAAGACTACATATGGTCAATAGTGCGAAGTGATAAATCGGAGCACTCAACACAATCACGTTCGGCAAAGTTCTTCCAGCTATAGAGCACACATATACTACAGTTACAGGTGTGACAGCATTTGATAGCTACATGTATAACAACTATTCTCTCCGTACTTATGCTATGCTTAATAACTAACATTAACGAGTGTGTTATACTTTACACAAGCCTCGCAAATTTAGGTGGTAACTTCTCACAATCGTGCAAATGATGTAAACTTGCTATTTATCATAATAAAACCACATTGTGGCTCATTGTCTTGTTGTAATGCATTAGTGTTAGGCTCATATTTCGGGTAAGTTTCAGTATTTTTCAAAACGTGACTATGCTCAGCATCATAGAAACGAACGATGGTTGAGAAAAATAAATGTGATTTTCGGATTCAGCGCACAAAAATACATCGGAACACATAAAAAAGTGTGTCAAGCAAAAATGCTGTTACATTGTGTTATTTGAGCACCTATTGTTATTTATATGACAATTCCACACTTCCTGGTTCAGAGGTCGTGTACCATGCCTATTTGCGACTAGAAGAATGAAAACTATTATTGAAAAATGTTCTGTCACTAAGTTGGTCAGCCTTGTGAAAACGTATTACAGTTATACCAGGTCACTACTAGTAGCCTGAAGATTGAGGAAGTACTTTTAAAATGTAGCGTAAGAAAAGCTTCATACTCGTGATCTAATCAAGGTTCTACATCTTTGGTCAGCAATGGAAGGAACCATTTAAGAAGAGTTAACAACATTACCTTACTACTCTGACTCATCCCAATAAAGCATATATTATCACAGAAAACAATGCCACGTAATATTTTATTAAAGTAGTACTGTCGACAATAAAGGGTTTGTTTGGTATAAAAAATGAAGAGAGTTCGCCACACGAACAAAAACGTCCATAGCGAACTTGCGAAAATATGGTTAAGGTTAACCTTGGTGTTGAATATGTTATAGAGGATGAATTTTAAGATTATATTCGTAAACTTGATGCTATAAGTGAAGTACAAGGGGATATTTATGTGACAGGAGACAATATACCATGAAGATTACGACTTATTACCTGAGCGTTAAGCCTCCTGTCTTCTGCAACTTTCTACTTTGAAGAACACTGAACTTAACCAATGAATTAAAAAGCAACCTAGTCAAATATTATCAGAGTTGACCGTTTTGAAAAAGTTGTTAACCAACCAATAAATCTTTGCAATTTTGTCTATGCAAAGAGTAAATTTCTCCCAAAATTTAAATTATTTTCTTCAAAAGTAATGATAATTATATTGTTTTCCACCATGCACTATATTTATTACTGGAAATTTTCTTGTGATTAGTAGCAGAAAAGTTAATCAAAATTTTTTACTGCCATAATATTAATTCAATTATATATATAAACATATAAATTTAACTACATTTGTGCAACTATCAGGCTAACATACACATATATATATACATATATACGTAACATCCTGCTACTTGGAGTTTACTTCTTGTACTATATATATATAAGGATATATGGATATATTTCAATCAGTAAGCTCATAGGTAAGCAATGGCGAATACAAATCCGATACGGTCTCTTTAAGATGCTGCAATTTTCCAAAATGTCTGTTTTCTCCGTTTTTCAATTTTTGTAAACTGTTGGAATAGATTTAAAATGAACCAATAATCGATTTTTTGGCTTTGTCTTGGACAGAATAAAAATAAAAAAACTATAAACTTACCTGCTCTTTCAACATCTTTAGGCTCATTATTAATTTAAGAAACATTTTTTTCATCACTCTTGGTTTGCTACAGAAGATTACTCTGGAAAGTAAAATAGCAGAGCGTCAATTTTATTTGAAGGCAGCCAATTAGCAGACTGATACACTGATTTCAAAACTATTTATTTTATTATTTCATCTCAAAAGCGCAAAAATAGGGGTACAGGACACCAAAAAACCAAACCAGAAGGCTGAATGCTGATGAAAAACAAAGTTGGAACAGATTCTGGATGAGGAGCTATTTGTAACACTCACTTTGATGAGCATAAAGTACGTTCTCGTAAAGCTGCCATCCATGAGTTTGCTAAAAGAAACAAAATACAGAAAATCTGGTTTGGTGACCAGGATTAAAAAATGAAAGTCTGCTGCAAGATAAGTACCTGGATGGATATATTTCAAAAAGCCATATTGTGGTGATAATTGGATTTAGTATAAATCCAGTATTTCACTGGTTTTATTTAAAAAAACAGTGCACTACTGTCATTAAAAGAGCTACAGGTATCTCTATGATGTCCAACAAAGTTTATGAGCTAGTAAGATGCTAGAGTTTTATGCATAAGCTAAGCTTATTCCTAAAGATGATGTCACTCTGTCCATTGAATCCGATTGCAGTATCAAGCAAGGCTGCAAATTAGGATCAACAACCTATGGTTGTTCACAGCAGTCTTACTTTGACTTTCATATAATGAAACCAAACAGATGTAAGGCGAATATAAGATCCCGTTATGATGGTGATCTTCTTTATCTACGCAGTTATAGCAAAAACTAAAGTTGTTTCAAACCTTATAAGAGGAGATCAGTATGTTGATAATATAGTTATATTTAGCAATACTACAGGACGACCAATGATAAATGCTTAATGCAGTTGCACTGTAACCGAGAAGCTCCGAGTTCTACCTCCCAGCATAGGCATCAAGCCAAGAAAGGACTCAGTGAAGTCCTTCTTAAAAGCATAATTCGAGCCTGGGAAATTATGGGAAAGGATGTTAAAACAAAAAAAAAGATTAGTAATACTTTAAAAGGCTTCCAGTTGGTGATAGAAACTCTGCAAAAGGTGATAGACACCTGCAAAAATACTTTGAAACGTGGGCACAATCATTAGCTATCACTTGTAAGTAAGAGGGCAGAATCAATAGAAAAATTGAGTATGACCTGAGGGTGCAAATTGAACTATGTCATACACACAAATATATCTACTAATGGTATCCCGATAAATGGGGTATTTCAGACTTCAAAAACGACTATAATTTTTTAGTTGCAAAACAGGAAAAAAGCTGGGAAGGTATTTCCGAGTCCGGGAACTTTAAATAACGATCTTAAAAGTGTCATTGAGAGAAGAAGAGAATAGAATATGAGAGAACCAAGAGACGGTAATGTTGAACAAGATTGCTAGCATCTTCTTGGACGGGCACCAAACAAACGAGAACATAAGAAAGTTTATGAATGTAGCCAAGATAATAGACACGACAAGAAAGACAATATTGCGCTGCCAGGGTCATGTTATGAAAAGAAGGCTGAAAGGACATCTAAGAGGAAATTGGAAAGTACCTGTAACTAGAGAGAGAAGCAAACGAAGACAGAAACTTAGATTACGAGATTCCACCAAGCAAGAAAATCAAGGAATTTGAAATTAAAAAAGGCGAATGGAATGACAAATGCGGTATCAAGTGGCGGAATCAATATGAAGTTGGACAAATACTGCTGAAGAAAAAGAGGAAGATTACATCACTTCTTTCTTCTTAAAGAAATGTGAAACGGTAAGAAGTAAATAGTGATTAAAATAATTACACAAAATATCATAGTGACGTTTTTCCGAATTATAAACTGAACAAAGCGTAATGCTAAGATTGGTTTACCAACCAATTAATTCATAATCAGGGTCCTTTGCACCTTATTTTTCATAGAGCAATGCTCTTTTCAAATAACGCTTTTCTCCCTGTACAATTCTCCGATTTACATCTTTCTACTATCCATTTTTAATAGTTCTTGACAAAGAGCAGCAAAAATATATACCGTATTTACATACTAGTCTTAAAATACCATATTAAAGATCCAAGGAATAATATTTTTCTAGATTAAGTACCACTCTAGAAAAAAATCACACTGTGAAATAAGCAGTTTCTAGGTCCATTTTGAAATATGCATCTCCATGAGAGCTTACTCGAAGAAATAAGATCTATTTGATAAAATATAATTATGATAAACTATTTACTTTGTGTAGTGTGCTGATAGTTAAAAAAATCGGAAGGTGTAGTCGGAAATAGTAAAGTAAGCCAAAAATCAGCCATGAAATATAAGCATTTTTCTTTCCGGTCCTCGTTATTATCTAAGAACATTAATTTCATGTATTTGATGATGTTCATATATCATACAGGATTTGAAAGAAGAGATTTGGGTAGAAAGGGACATGGAAGTAAAGTGGGCAGTTGACTACATTTCAGTCATTTCCTTTTCCTTAAATATCTTTTTGATGGGTCATGGATACCACTCTCGCTCCAAACGGTCCCGCAGATAGTCAAAAAGTCAAGTTGTTGGGTTATTAATATCCTAAATAATTCTCTTATATGATGTGAATACCTGCTTTAATCACAGGACTACCACTGTGTTTCACCAGAAGGACTCTTGCTTCTCTCTGTTATGATAGCAAAGGTGATTTCATGCCCATAGTCAATGTTGCCTATCAGTATGAAGAAAAAGAATCGGGAAAACAGTCAACTTTAAAACTTCTCCTTTTAAACTCTTTAACATATTTAGTTTAAGCAAAGACCATTTGACCTCTTTATTATGATGTCAATTAATTCATCCACACTCTAGAATTCGGTTTTCCTAAGTCAATTGTGGGAAAACAACAAAGATATTGTTAACATCACTGGTTCAAAAGATTCACTTGGCTGCCTTACAGTATTTTTCTTTGCTTCAATGCTGAAAAGAAAGGGTATTTCACAGGTAAGCTAAATAACAAGATTACATACAAAGTAAAGGGTTCAAATCATGAAAGAAAGCTCTAAAGTGTTCTGTTTATCACGAACAAAGCAAAATTCACAATACCACCAAGACCAATGACCTTGTTGCCCCGAGGCGGTCTGATGTTGGTGACATGTTAGCTGAAGATCTCAAAACAAACAACATTGAGTGCGTTCAATATCTTGCTCGTCGTTGTATTCCTTTCCTCGGCAGTAATGATAGCAATAACAATTTTGATCAATTTTTATTACTGATAATATAGTACGACACGACTATATTATCAGATTGAATCGAAAATACGTCACTTAAACGTAAGCATGAGTATACGTACGTTGACTACCACTTAAAATTGATGACGATGATGTCCAATGAAGCTATGAAATCAGTATTAACACCTGTTAGGGAGAAAATTTGCAGTCTTATCAGTGATGAATTAACTAGCATTGCGAACCTTGAATAATTGTCGATTTGTGTTAGAACCATAAAAGACGATATAAAGGTACCTGAAAACTTTTTCTCATTTTAAGAAAACTCAAATATAAAAACTGATACAACCATTACCTCTTTTGAAGATGCATTGATCCGAATGGAGCTGTCCTTTTCGAGTTACTGAGGAAAAATAAATAACTGTGTAAATAACATGTTCAGGGGTTGCTTTTAATATTGTCAAGGAGGTATCAAAAGCCTTACCAATGCACTGTCATGCACATTCTTTTAGTCTTTCAATTAGGAGCACCTGCTAGAACATGAAAATTATTAATGATGTTAAGGGAACATTAGGCGAAATATGAGTTCTTGCAAAATATTCTCCAACGAGGTAAAACATGCTTGGGGATATTAAATCTAATGTGATACGGAGATTGATGAAGGATTAAGCAATGAAGTTACGATTCTCTCTCTAGATTAACTTTGCGTTTCTGGATGTACACTGCCACCTAAATGTTTTGAAACGATCCACTTGAACTATGTAGCGTTGATGAAACTTTGAAGTGTTGCTTTGGAAGAAGGTGGATTACAATCGGAAATGAAGGGCCGCATGGTAGATTGTCAGAGCCAAAGAGTGCATTTCAATTTTAGACCTAGATGTAAGACCTTTATCATGGCATGAGTCGTAAGCTGACGACTAATAACATGATAAAGGTCTTACATCTATGTCTTCTTCTGAGTCCATAAAGTTCAGAATTTTTAAATAGAAAGGAAATATTCCTTCGTTATGCTGAGCGTCAAATTTTAAATTTGACAAACGTAAAAAAAGAATTTCTCCTTCAAAGCTCTTCGTAATAAATTGTTTGGATCTTAATGCTCTATTTATTAGTACCATTTTTATTTGTGTACCTTAAAAAGGAGAGGAACTTTGACCACTAGTAACTGTGGCCTGCAAGGTTAGTGAAAAATTCAGAAATCGAAGAGTACTTCTTAATTGCCCTTTTATAGATTATGAAGACAAATATTGTTGTTCATTTTCCTATTTCGAAAACTATTAGCTGAATCATGCCCAATTTTGTCACTTCTAATAGCCATTTTGTCAACCTCTTTTACTTGAAAGTAGACACCCGAGAAAAGGCTCTGCCACAGCTGCCGAAATCTCGCTTTGCACGCACCTGATCTTTCCTGCCGAGACAATCCCCTAACAACGAAATTCTTTTCCCTTAAAAGTGGTTTTACGAAAGCCAGATCTCATTTTATTTCTAGCCTGTGTGAAATGAAATAGCAAAGTTGTTCTGTGACGTCAACAGCAAGTTCTTATTTGTACAGAATGTTGTTTAAAATTATTTATAACTTCTGTTTTCATTCACTGAAAAAATCAGACTTTGGTATCATTTTGATGCCTTATATTATTAATTCTGTTGATTTAGGCATGCATCCAAGCCAGTAGATTTTCTTTTTTCATACATTGGGTCTCAGCACTTCCTGATTAAAGAAAGGTTGATCTCCAAAACTGAAGTCAAAAAATCCCCGCTACTGATTAATTCTTTATTATATATGTTATTCAGTCATAAAGCTGTCTACTTTTGAATCGAATTTTATTTGTTCATCACTTCGTTTATCTGACGATTGGCACCCACTTTTATGTGTTATCCGGATACCAAAACGATATTTAACTAAATTTTTAGACCTTGACTGTTGTGCTTTGGTGTCATTTCACTTTGAGTGTCTCAATCAAAGATAATTAAAAGAGCTCTTGACACCGATGGGATTGAATCTAGTTCTTCCCTTAAATCTATAAACTAAGCTTAAACATTAAACAGATCATGACGGTGGCGGTCAATAGCAAGATGTTTGTTGTAACACTAGCAAACCAGAATGAATTTATATTTCAGCGTAAGTATACCTGGCCTGTGAACCCGGACATCATAATAAAACTCCGATACATTTCTTCCTAGATATACACAAAACTTATATTTTTGTCAATTGATTAGTGGCAGGGATTACTATTATTATTATTTTTATTATTATTATTGTTGTTATTGTAAGATGTTTATACAGGATATGTACGCTTGAGTATAATGAATTACTATTTTAGATGTGTGTCCTGTGAAAAAGAAAATAATCATTCAAATCATCAAACTTCTATGGATTGGTCTTATTTACCTTTAAAATCGAAAATGCTTTTTCCACTCTCTATTGTCTTAGACTTGATTTACAGTGTTTAAATAAGTGGTGGTCTGCAACTATCCAAATAGCATTAATGACAGTTGACAGCCTCGGGTTTTCAAGACCTGAGCCAAATTAGGGGCCCTGTCTCTGTTTCGTTTGGCTTGTTCAGGTAAGGTCTGTTGAAAAAAATTCAATAGTAAAAGAGTTTCTGTTTTTCATTTTTTAAAAGCGTTTTTTGAATTCTGTTTTAAGAGATTAAACTAGAGTTAGTAACTAATATTTCAAATGTAACCATTAGGATAATTTATAAATGCTGGTATTATTTTTCTATATTCTCACGTTAGGCTGTTTAATAATAATGGTTTCCATGTTAGGTATGCAGCAATAGTTTATCTTGGTGGTGTGTTCAAAATTTTGTGAGGTCTATATTGCCTTGGGAAATATGGACCTCAGTCTCAAAAATACCTTACTGACTTTGGTTTTCATATGTTGAGTACATGACGGAATGAACTAAATTACATTGGAACCACAGTAAGTGAACTCCTGGACCACTTCAAATGGATCCCAAGGATCCATTTGAAGTGGTCCAGCCAGCGAAGTGGTCCAATTAGAGGAGTTCATCTCGAAACCCTCAGAGTGCTGACGTCACAAGAATGACGATTTCATGGAAAGTGAAGCTCAACCACTTGGCACTGCAGATTGACCAAATAAGACGTTATTTAAATATTTTTGTTTTTATTGACTTTTTTTCGACAAAAAATATGATTGTTGAACATTGTTTTTGACATTTTGTTTAGCAATACGTCATCTGGCAGAATGATAAAATGGCGACTTTCTCTCATTATTTTGGGATCAAACTTGAGAGCCCATCTCTTAAATAGCCTTGTAGTTATCCAGGATTTGCTGTTAAATATTCAGATAACATGCAGCAATGTGATAAAGAGGGTCTTGAAACAGGTTGGTTCCAGGAATCTGGCGATGGTGAGGGTCTTTTCAAAGTATCTTTCCATGCTGACACGATATGATTCAGTAGATCTTGCCTTAAATTTCTTCCCTCTCGTGCAGTCTTCCCATTTGATGGTAAGAGCCTTCTCTGGGCATGCATGGAGAAAGATTCTACTTTCATTCATGTTGTAGACCCCCCGTGGCTCCAGCTTGCGATGGTCTCGGATAGCTGGGTCTTCTAGTCGCATACAAGGTCATCCCCAATGGAGTTGCTCTCGCTACTCATATTGGTCATTTTGATGTTGTAGCGCTACTCAAGTATATTAATCCGACCACGCAAGGCTTTAAGGTTCAGGTCACCGGTAGATGTTGGAAATTTCAGTGCATTGGTTTAGATTAATAGGCCACTAACTGGAAATGTTTTGGCTCCAGGATGTTTTTCTACTCATTTATAAACTCAAATGATTCGTTGATGTTCGCTCCGTCGTAGATGTTCGCAATACACATCGTTGAATGACCTTTTCAATGTCACCTCTTCTCTCTAACAAAAGAAAAAGAAACAAAAAAAGGAGTATCATGTTCTTAAAATTATGCCCTGACACAACTCGTTCAATTTCATGCGTTATCGCGTTTAGCGTCCAAGTGTCCTTTGATACTTTCTCCATTCATGTACGGGTCTCCTTTTACGTTTTGGGTATTCCTTCCTGATGATCTGTTGTTGTTTTCCAGTTTCAGTGTTGCTACTTTTCATTTCCGTTGTGATGCTGAGGTCACTGTGGTTATTGCGGTCAGTTGCATGGCTGTTACTGTCATCTCCCTCCTCGTCAAATGTCTCTTTCAGTGGTTGTGGTGGTTTGCATCGTCTGGTTCTCTGATGAAGTGTGATACATTGCGGGTGATTCGATGACTGTTCACCGTATTTTAGGCGGATACTACAGTTCCTTTTATTTCCATTACGATGTACGGGTGTGAATTTGGTCGTCAGTTTATTCTAGTTTTTCTGTAAAACAAGAACTTTATCAACTTTATTCAATGTCCTTTCTCTACAATGTCTATTTGCATAACGTCTTTGTTTTGCTTTAGCTCGTTGGTTGTTTTCGTCGATTTTTCTATGTTCTCTTTCGTCAATATTTTTGCTGAATGATGAAATTGTGTAGCGGATCTTTCGGTTAAACATGACTTCAGATGGTGGTATCTTGGTTGACGTGTGTGGGGTTACTCTGTACTCCATTAGGAAATTTTCAACCTCTTCGATGTATGGGTTACCTTCCAGGCTAGCAGTTGCGATGATTTTTGTCAGTAGAATCATGAATCTTTCTGTATGTATGTTTTAATCTCCTTAGAGCCAAATGGTAGACCCTTGTCCGAAACAAGTTCTTCTGGGTATCCGAAGTATGAAAATGTCATTGAAAAAATCTTTTTTAAGTGTTTCCCACTTGTACTGTCCGTAAATATGACTGCTGGGTATCAGGATCTTCCGTCGATCATAACGAATGCGTATTTGCCGTCAGGAAACGGTGCTACATAATCCATGTGGACAGTTTGCCAGACTTTCTTGGAAATCATTGTCTATTGTACTGGTGGTGCTTTTGCTTTACTTTGGACTGCTTGACATGGGCTGCACTGAGTTAGATGTTACCTTCTTGTCAATATCTAAGACGAAAACCTTACTTCTTAGTAGCTCTGTAGCTTTTACAAGTCCTTGATGTCCAACATGGGCTAATTTTATCATAATTCTCTCCAGACCGCGAGATATAACGTTCCTCCTATCTTTGAGAATAATATTTGGTTCGTCGTTCAGCGACAAGGTATCTTTGAATCTCTTATACCGTTTCAATGTTTGCACTTCTTGATTTTCCTTTACTTGTATTGTTTTGGGACGACATGTATTCGTCGTCGAAGTTGTATCCCTGTAGTCTCATTAAAAGTCTCTCAATTCTTGGCGGTGGTTTTGAATTCAGGTTATTCAGAATGTTTATGATTGCTTTGTTATCGTTGATCAGAGTAAAATGGCGTCTATACAGGAACAGTCGGTTCCACTTACATGCGTGCACTGCGACCAGTCATTTTCTTTCGATTTGAGAATACCGCATTTCGGTCTCAGTTAATGATATTTATATGTATGATATGACAACGGAGTGCAGGATGTCAGCAGTTTTCTGTAATAAAATTGATGATATTCCAACCAGGCTTGCGTCACAGTACACTGTCACAGGTTTTGTTTTGTCGTAAAAACTGATATTCGAATTTTATAAAATACAGTTTTTCAAGTGTTGTAAAATTTTGGCCATTTCTGGTCCCATTTGAAGTAGGCATTTTTGTTTGTTAACAGTCGAAGTGAATACATCAACTTGCTGTAGTCTTTAATAAAGCGTTTCAAATAGTTCGAATCAGTCCTAGAAAACTTTTTACTCCTCTGGAATCTCTTGGTCGTTCTGCGTTTTTTAGAGCATTTATATTCGCCGTTTTCGGGTGCATCCCATCCTTGTCGCCAATATGATATTTCTCAACTTATTTATAAACACAACTGATTCTTTTTCAAAAGTAAACCTAACATACACATAATAGCACTCCGTCGTGGATGTTCGCAATGTCACAACACACATTTGAATGATCTTTGCAATGTCACAGGCTCTTACACGCAGTAACCACTGGTAGGTGAAGAAGGCGTCAACATATTGGTAGGACGGGTTTCAGGTCCTCTTTCTCTTCCCTTCAGACTTGCTGTTGTCTTACGCAAACAACCATTCAGCCTTTTTCTTCAGAATTCTATGCAAATTCAACTTCTCGATGCTGTTTCTCTGCTAGTTCTCTATAACTTGCCACTAATGTTCTTGATGAGATTGACTTTCAAAGGTGAGCTATTTCTGCTGCTTCTTGCTACTTTCCATTGTGTATGACCTAGCACCAATTCTTCTCACATTAATCGGAGATCATTTGCAGCACTGGGCTACTCCTTTATCATTCAAAAGGTGAGCTTGCATGTAAAGAATAAAGAGTGCCTGTTTGATGCCATACGTAGGATTCAAAAGGTCATTTGGACTCTCGATCCAGATAATAGGATAATCCAGTTAGAGAAGTTTAGCTCAATAAAAACGTACAGAAAAAATTTGGAACCGAACAATTTGGTCTACTTATACTAGAGTGGCCCTTAAGTGGAATTTAATTTNGTGAGCTATTTCTGCTGCTTCTTGCTACTTTCCATTGTGTATGACCTAGCACCAATTCTTCTCACATTAATCGGAGATCATTTGCAGCACTGGGCTACTCCTTTATCATTCAAAAGGTGAGCTTGCATGTAAAGAATAAAGAGTGCCTGTTTGATGCCATACGTAGGATTCAAAAGGTCATTTGGACTCTCGATCCAGATAATAGGATAATCCAGTTAGAGAAGTTTAGCTCAATAAAAACGTACAGAAAAAATTTGGAACCGAACAATTTGGTCTACTTATACTAGAGTGGCCCTTAAGTGGAATTTAATTTATTCAACGTGATCGCAATTGCTTGACTTTGGCTTACATCTCTTTTAAAAGGTAAGGCAGGTGTCAAAGGCAAACTAACTAGTTATTAGCTACAACCAAAAGTTGAAGAAGACTAGGGAGGTTCTTCGTAGAGAACAGTTAAAATTACTTAATTACAAGAATTTTAAAGATATTTGATCTCAAATCTATACCATATTTTAGGTGCATAGAGAACTTTTCAGTTAGAGTAAAGCTATTTGGGTCTACAGAAAATGCAAAGCCGGTAGCATTTAATGTTGGATGTCTCGGTGTCAAGCTTGTAGATTTGTATTAAAAATGAATAGCTTTTGTAGTAGTAATTCAAATAGGCAGTATAACACATACTGTAATTCATGTAACACTTAATTTATTGTACTTTAAGATAAGTTTCAAGCAGTAAGCAGATGGTGTCTGTAGCAACTTTTTCCATAGGTTTAGTGGCTATCACTCATAAGGTCACGAATGGATATAGTGTGTCATACAAAAGAGTTTTTGACATTTTTATAAGCACCTCATTGTCCCTGTTTGGCAGTTGAAGTAAACCTGCATCCAGTGGTGGGAAACGTTTCTGGAAGTTTGGGAGTTGAAGAGAAATTAAAATTTCCCCTTTCTTTCCCCCTCATGTTAAAGACTTTGATTTGAGGTAGTAGTAACAATAGGAGCTCAGTCGTAGGCCAAATATATTTTACTTGTCTTTGATGACAAGAAATAGGCAAAAGTATCACAAACAGCAGGATATTAGCTTGNCGTACAGAAAAAATTTGGAACCGAACAATTTGGTCTACTTATACTAGAGTGGCCCTTAAGTGGAATTTAATTTATTCAACGTGATCGCAATTGCTTGACTTTGGCTTACATCTCTTTTAAAAGGTAAGGCAGGTGTCAAAGGCAAACTAACTAGTTATTAGCTACAACCAAAAGTTGAAGAAGACTAGGGAGGTTCTTCGTAGAGAACAGTTAAAATTACTTAATTACAAGAATTTTAAAGATATTTGATCTCAAATCTATACCATATTTTAGGTGCATAGAGAACTTTTCAGTTAGAGTAAAGCTATTTGGGTCTACAGAAAATGCAAAGCCGGTAGCATTTAATGTTGGATGTCTCGGTGTCAAGCTTGTAGATTTGTATTAAAAATGAATAGCTTTTGTAGTAGTAATTCAAATAGGCAGTATAACACATACTGTAATTCATGTAACACTTAATTTATTGTACTTTAAGATAAGTTTCAAGCAGTAAGCAGATGGTGTCTGTAGCAACTTTTTCCATAGGTTTAGTGGCTATCACTCATAAGGTCACGAATGGATATAGTGTGTCATACAAAAGAGTTTTTGACATTTTTATAAGCACCTCATTGTCCCTGTTTGGCAGTTGAAGTAAACCTGCATCCAGTGGTGGGAAACGTTTCTGGAAGTTTGGGAGTTGAAGAGAAATTAAAATTTCCCCTTTCTTTCCCCCTCATGTTAAAGACTTTGATTTGAGGTAGTAGTAACAATAGGAGCTCAGTCGTAGGCCAAATATATTTTACTTGTCTTTGATGACAAGAAATAGGCAAAAGTATCACAAACAGCAGGATATTAGCTTGATGGCACTAGTTCTGTTTTGTATGGACATTAACTGCAGCTCAGCCGATGTTTAACACCAGGGTGTTCAATGATGAAGTACTACCTATTTTAGATAACAACGTATTGCAGTGATAAAGAAATATTGAAGTAGCAACTATTTTTTCTTCATGTCTCCAGACTGCTTACAAATAATAAATTGCGCAAGAGAGAAATGTGATACAGTGTTAGAACCATTAGCATCGTAAGTGTCTCATTGACACAAGATAGCAGCGTATCCCAATAAATCAAGACCATAGAATGTTCAAAGTCGTTAACCACGTATTGTAGAAGATTTTGTTCAAAAATATATTGGGCATTAGTGACTAGCATTTCATATTTATGGTCTTTTAAAGACTTCTGACGGCAACGAGGGAAAGAAAAGGTAGGAGAAGAATAGTCTACTGTACGATTACTGAAAACACTTTGAAGACAAAATGAGTGTTGCCACTAGCCTTAGTACAAAAAAACAGGTCGCAGGACGAAGAAACATTGTACATCACCAGCAATTCCCAAGAATTCAAGCCTATTAATGCTATCATTAATTTTTGTCTATTGGGTAAATGCTACGCAATAGACAAATTAGGTATGACTCGATGATGTTAACCCTTTTTCGGTGGTTTAGCAGGTATTTTAGCAACTCTGTGTTTGGATTCTCCAACGCCCAATACAACGGTACAAAAAAAATCATGTGATATTTTGAGATATATTTCTCATCTTGCTTTTAATGTTACCAACCTGGTGTTTCTAATCTCCACTGCTGATAGATATCCCTCTCTACTGTCAAGTAACTACTACACGTCAGATAGATTAAACCTCTATCGTATCATTTGAGCTATGACTATCGGGGACTTAGTACTTTTATTAAAGAAGACCGTAAATGACATAAATAAAGTTCAATTTCTGTTTTCAAAAAAAGCCTGAAAAGAAGTGGAGGGTAAAATTACAGGTCAGCAAAGGGTAAAGAAGAGGTTAATAACAGTGTCATTTAAATTCCAACCCTGGCAAGATACTGCACTATGTCTTTCATTTAAGGAGTAAACAAGCCAACAGGAAACTAAAAATCACCTGGAACAATATAGAGCTAGAAGTCTGACCATAAACAAGTTACTCAAGAGTAACGATCAGACTTCGTTATTCAAAGATCTCAGGAAAAAATAAAAACATAAAGTTTCAAACAGTAACAACCTTCTCAGCAAGCTTGCAAACAATACTTTGGAAGAAGAACCTGAGACCTTAAGGAAGACCGCTGCAGTATGTAATATTCTACTGCAAACTGAGGAGCCGTGGCTTAATGGTTAGTGCAACTGCACTGTAACCAAGAATTCCGGTTTCGATGTCCTGAGCGGGCGACTTAGGAAATTCATAAAAGAAAAAGCCATTGGTTGGCGTCAGGAAGGGCATCTGATCCAGAAATTCCTCACTGCCAAATCCAAGTCCCTGTGAAGGGCACCGTCTGAGCCCCAGTTGCTGGAGAAAAATGACATTAAAACTAACAAAAAAACTACCGTGTATCAGAATAGTCATGCTTCTGTCATGCTCAAAAAATAGAAAACAAACTGAACAAGTCAGGTCTAAAAATCACATGCACACTAAAACTTACTCCTTAAAAATGTAAAACCTACTTTCGTTTGTTGTCATGTTACAGTAAGCAAAATACGCATCTTTTTGCGTTTTAACGCGGTAGTATCCAGTCTGGATACTTTTAAATCTACTGTCTCGAATAGCCTTGCAAGAGTACCGAGGTAAAATAAAATATCATCTGTGAAGTGTAAGTTGTTAGAAATTTCAAGTGTTGGTAAAATATGGATGAGTTCTTGAGTACAACTTTTTATTCCCTGTACTAGATATTGATATCTTCTGCTTTTCTAATATTTTCTTTACTTCCAAGTTTGAAATTTGTTTTATTCTAACACATATTTTTCAGGGCTACATTCTTGAGTAAGTAGGTTTTTGAAAGCAATTTTTAACTTGTCATATGCTTCTAATACCTTGTGAATTATTAAAAATGCCAACGATAGACAATAGAAATTTATATTTCCCCCCGCTTAATAGGCTAAAAATGTCAGTTTAATTACCATTTCTAATTATTTCATCAATTATATTGACCAAATTACATCTTTTTGAAAATGTTAAGGACTTGATTTTTGCAAATTATCGGCTAATTCGAAAATCCCGTTTTATACTTGAACCTTATTGCCTTAAAGGATTAACTGCATTTCGCACAGCAGCATGCTACCATTGCCCTTCTTTATATTGAAGATTAGCAAGAGATCAAACCTTTTTGCAGTCAACAATATATTTATATACCAGCTAAACGAGCTTTTTTTGTCAAATAAACGGTTAGAGGTGCAAACAGAGAATATCAAAATGAAAATTGAGTTTATTTTGGTAGAAAGCTCTTTTTGTTGCCACTCTATTGATGCCAGGATAGGAAAACACAAGAAAATTAGCTTTTAAAATGCAAGCAAACATTAAGTAACAAGAAGATCAGGCACTTATTGTTATGGGGTGAAATAATTGTCTAAAATTCGCTATCTAAAACAATTGAAGACTATATTCAAAAGGGAAGATAAAAGTTGAATATGAGTTTTCTGGAGTTCTCCGAAGTGAAAGTAAGACTACCTCTAGAAATTATCTGTATCTCTTTTATCTTTTCATCACCATGGCGTTTGAGCAGTAAATGTTGTGTTAAAGCGATGTCATAATTAACAATTTTGCAAATACCCTAGCCAAGTCGTTTTGGCGGAACTCGATAAATGTTATGCTTGGAAGTGCTAACTAACTGCTGTTTGGTTTTACCGACCAGACTTCTGATCAGGGAAGGCACGACCTACGTACCAGGCAGCAAGCCAACACTTTTAGTCATAAACATACTCAACCATTTAACAAGGCTCATCACATTTATTTTAACCTTTTGGTGTTGATTAGCAGCTATTTCTTTTGATCGACGTTCAAAGGACATTATGAGGTTCTATGCGGTTAAACAAGACATGGGTTTCAGCCAATTTCACTTTGTGAACTACGGAAGCATCACCGGGGCCGAAAAAGTTGAAAGCAGTTTTGCTAGTAAGTAAGGTTTCATTTGCTAGAATATCTTAGTCCAAAAGTAATCTTTTTATAGGTTCTGTCGAAATGTGAATTTAGCTTCAGTGAGTGGTCGATTCCTACTTTGTGGTAGTTGAATGTGTTTGTTACGCTTGGAATTTTTAACTTTTTGTTAGGTTTTGTAATATGCACCTTGAAATACTGTTTGCTCTTTGGAAAGGACATTTTCATAACTCCCACTCCTCCGTCTGTTAGACAAATAATCTGAAATAATTCGAGTTTGTTCCGTATTTCGTAGCGCGCAAGTTTGTTTGTCCGTTTCGTGAGAGAAATTATTATATTGAAAGCCTTACTGAGATCTATGACGCATGCTCCAACTCGTTTTCTTACTTCGTCGAGCAGAGTGAGAGCAGCAAGGACAGCTGGTTTTTCTTTTTGAAAGCCTAAAGGAAACTCAGAGATAACGTAAGTTTCGTTTCTTCTAACTAATCGTAGAATTGGTGATGTAGTTCTCGTTCCCTTATTTTGATGCATCAGAGAGGATTGGGTCTCCTGACATAAAAACAGGGGACACTTTAGCCAATTTCCAGTCTCATGGTACAGTCGAGGTTAAGAGTGAAAGATTAATGATAAAAATAAGAATAGATGCAATTTCTGCTGCAGAATCCTTCAGCATATTTGGTGGCAGTAGGTAAAGAACACATGATTTTTTTCTCTTTAATCTTTTCAGATGGTTTTGGGGACGTATAGCAGACACATTTCGAAAGCTACAAGTAAAATTATTGCATTTTTTCATATTTTAACAGACAATATTGTAAAGTGGAAAGAAACATTTTCTTATACTGGATATAATGCATGTATAAAAGTCAGCAAAAGCATTTGCGATAACAGATGACTTTAAGGGAAGTTTGGGACCGATTTGAACAAATTGCCTGGATTCGGTTTATTCTTGATTGGGAAGATTTTCTTGATCACCCTCCATTATTTGTCTGGTGAGGTGGCGTTTTCCATCAATAATTTTCGATAGTAAGTCGATTTTGCTTTTCTTAAAGTACATTGACTTCATTTCGTTCCGTTTTATATAAATCGATATGTCATCATAATATTCAGTTTTCCTTACCCTTCGAAAAGAGCGATCATGTGACAGCCAGGGGCAGGGATTTCCTTCAACCCTTTTTTCTAAAGTGGTGTGTGTTTGTTAAACATTGCTGACAATGTATTTGTTAAGTGATATCTCGCCTCGTTCACTGTTTTGATGTCTTCGATTTGATTTAGATAAGATTGATTGTTGTGGTTACATAATTGCTCAGGATTAAAGTTTTTATCATCTGTACAATGGATGGAATGAGGTTTATATTTCATAGTGTTCTGAAAGTTTCTTGTAAGATGTAGCGATGAATCAGGGGGGGGGGGGGGTTGGTACATAATAAAAACAAGAATATTTTTGGACTTTTTAATCCTTAACTCAATCCACATTGTCTCCATTTCATCAGTTTAAGATCTATCCTACGAAGAACACCGCGTTTGTTTGTTTATCTGTAGCTACACCACTTTCTTTTGCACTTTTCCCACTTTTTCCGATAAAAAGTATACCCCAGTATATTGAATATTGTAACGTTTTCTGTGTGTTTGCTAACAGTAAAAATATCACTATTATGTCTTTCATCTAACATTAGCTCAGAATGATCCTTGAATTCTCTTAAGCATTGATGAGAGAATTTTAGCTTCATATTTGAAAATATCTTCTCCAGCGTTTTGTGGGCCAGGGTTAATTTCAACATCTCCTGTAATTATGAATAAAAGTATAAAAGCAATTGTTCAACAGTACTTCTTCCCATTATTCCAAAAACTCGATTGTATAAAAATCTCTTGTTTTTATTCGCAACTAGAAGGAAGGTCCAAAGTATAACTGATACCATCAGATGTTATATAACGCATTTTGCTTTCTTTAAGAGCCACCAGAATATAAGCATAGCACAGTGCATGCCCATAGTTAACACCGCCATCTTCATTCCAGCAATACTTTTATACAAATTCAAGTTTCAAGAAACTAATATTGACTTTGTATTATATATATATATATATATATATATATATATGTATGTAAAGCTTTCGATTCGGTTATCCGTATTAAAGTGCTCAATACATAAATGCAGAGCGTAATATAAGATATGATAAGTTGGAAAGAATCAAAAAACTACACAAGCCATTTCGACAAGCCTGTTTCGTGATTTCACGAAACAGGCTTGTCTAAATGGCTTGTGTAGTTTTTTGATTCTTTCCAACTTATCATATCTTATATATGTATGTATACATTTATTCTACATACAAAATTTTTTTATGTCGGGGTTTCTTTTAATATAAATGAACTGAATAAAACAGCTAGTACTTTTGTTTTGCGACACAAGGTGTCCACTGNTAAAGCTTTCGATTCGGTTATCCGTATTAAAGTGCTCAATACATAAATGCAGAGCGTAATATAAGATATGATAAGTTGGAAAGAATCAAAAAACTACACAAGCCATTTCGACAAGCCTGTTTCGTGATTTCACGAAACAGGCTTGTCTAAATGGCTTGTGTAGTTTTTTGATTCTTTCCAACTTATCATATCTTATATATGTATGTATACATTTATTCTACATACAAAATTTTTTTATGTCGGGGTTTCTTTTAATATAAATGAACTGAATAAAACAGCACGTACTTTTGTTTTGCGACACAAGGTGTCCACTGGTCAGGTTCATCCCAGAAGTCAGTAAGAAACCATCTAAGTAGTTGTCAACAGGAGCCCAGCCCTCAAGTATCCCGGTGACCCCCAATGAAGTTTCCGGGTCACCGGAAGGTTGTGCTAAGATAAAATCTATTATAAATTTCTTTTTGTGGTTTATATCAACTAACAAAAAGATTTATTATGCCAGTCTCATGAAAATAAAACCGATGAACGTGAAGGGGAAAAAAGGGTCATGCATGACGCTTGTTTCCTCTAGATCCATAGCCATGAAATAAAAATTCACGCAATTCCAACTAGGCAGGCAGTAACTAAGACATTTCCTTAATCAATATTACTCCCACTACTACTACTTTATAATGTGTTCCCCTTTGGTATGCTACCCAAGTAAACTGGGGAGTGTGTGTGAGAGAACAGGCAGACAGACAGAGAGACAGGCAGAGAGACAGACAGAGAAACAGAAACAGAGAGACAGAAACAGAGAGTCAGGCACAGAGAGACAGAGAGGCACACACAAAAAGCAGAGAGACAGGTAGAGTAGGCAGTCGGGCCGACATACAGGAAAACAATACCAGCAAGACAAACAAGCTTTAACTAAGAAGTTCGCACAGTGTTGTGTATTATCTCAAAAGAAAAAGTTCGTATGATAACAAAACAAACTTGTCTTTCTTAACATTCAATATAGATATTTGTAGAAATTTATTCAAATTTGTTTTACATTTCACAATGACTGTAGGCAAAAATTACAATTTCCAACTAAAACGTACCAATGTTATGCGTTAACATGTAAAGACACTAACAATGCCAACATAAAATTACAGAAAAAACCAGGTTTTTCAAAGTAACACGTTTGTCTGTTCTAATAAATATAACTGGACACAGTTTAATTGATTTTTTTTTATTCTAGTTTTTTGTGGCCCTTCGATTGACTGAAAACACTAGTCCCTGTTAGGGTCATGTGTGTACCTCCGCTACACATCCTCATTACCTTTCAGGACCACTTAAAGGACCTCTTGTGTTTAACAATAACATACATTCCAACTCCATAGCTGTCATTTAATGATATGTCATTTATGTTCCAGCTCCATGGCTGAGGAAACCCCGTGTAATTTAGTATTCTCTGTCAATTGCTAGTCATAATATGGCCATTTCTGCTTTTCAAAATTGAAACTACTCATGCGCAGTGGCACCCTGAAAAATGGCGCATATCGCCTGGCATTGCGCAAATATAAAAAAGTCTTACTCGAGAAATCATCATATCGTCAGGCCAACTGACATCCACATGTACACATGTCAGTTATGATATATATGTCTGTGTGTGTGTGTGTTTGTGTTTGGAAAAAGAAGTTGAAAAACATACTTGTTGGTGCTTCTTTGTGACAAAAAAACTTTTAAACCAAGATGACCATAATTGTTGTAAATCTCTTTACATGAAGTACCTCCAGTGTATAACAGTTTATGTGAAGACAACTTTTAAATAACTGTTGGTCAATATTCTCATTAAATTATTAAACAGTATTGGTATCTAATGAAAATGAAGATCTCTAATATAAACAAAGATTTACTACAAAGCAACAAATGTATAGCAACCTAAAATAGGTCGAGAACTTAAAAGTGAACTCTGTTAGTATTATAAGGGTAATGCAAGAAAAGTAAATTCAAAGACTAAAACTTTGGAAAACATTAATAAAAACACAACTTTCCAAGAAAAAAATTTTCAAAGGTAGATTATTTTTCTTTATTATTGTCAGTATATGAATTTCCGTATTTTTCAAAAGCGTTTCTTTATACTGCACACATTCATTTTTATTTTTGAAGGAATCAATGTACCTTTTCTTTCCTGCAGAGTGGGCCAACTTATTCAAAAAAAGGAAACTATTTTTATTTTGTCATGATCCAGTAATAAAAAAGAGGAAAGTACAAACACAATTTACGTTATAACACGTTCATCAAAATGTAGAAAATCAAGTAATCACAAATAACTCTCGAAACAAAACAAAATTCCAATTCTAATTCGTATAATTCTTAATTGCCAAAACAAGGTATTTGTTTGGCTCAGCATCCCTATTGTGCCCTATTTGGAACAATCAATGTCTGAGGGTGTATGGACGGTCTCCCAAAATATATAGAAGGCTGTTAGACACTTTACTGGTTGTCAAGGACAAAGTCAGGCGTCTTAAAGAGAAAGGTGTTTTTACTAGGAAATGCTGTAGAACTTTGATTGAAATAACATTCTTACCAGCAAGAGCTAAGATATCCACTCCAAAATATGAAAAACTAATCATGCAGGGTTTTCGACAGTCCAAATAAGTTATACTTGTTTCAAAATTCTCCACACCGCCTTCCCCTCAGGAGAAATCCTGCCTCAGTGGGGCACCAGAAATATAACATTGAAATGCAGCTATTGCAACTATGTGGAACACAACAACCCACATATTTGTCAATTGTAAAATCGCCAAGAGATTTTGGTGCAAGCCCTCTTCTACCCTTTGAAAACTGTTCGGCTTTGCTTTTCTTACAAACTTACAACACATTTTCTGCCATAAATTCGGAAATTAACATAGAGCAATACCCAAATTAACTCATGTTACACCTTTGCAACCTTGCAAAGGGTTGAGTCTGGCTTCATGGCAACAAAAAACATATTTATAACAACACGTATGATAAACTTTTTATATTTGCTCTATTCAAAACTACACTCCATTTTGTATTACGTACACCCTTTGATCCCAAACTTTCTTTCTGAAGATGTTTGAGAATATTTTTAAAAACCGAATTGGTATACCTTGCTTTGAGTTAGTCCACTGCCGTAGTACCGATATCCAAATGTTGTGATCAGATTCTTTATATCTATGTTTCTATCTTTGTTGTAGAGGGTGCATTCGATCTCTCCTGTCTTCAGGTCCCAAGCATTTATCGATTTACATCCTGATGTCTCAAGACAGTTAATCATACGGACGCAGTCAGATACCGCAAAGACAGTATGCAGTTCCCCAATAGTCATTTTTAATTGTCCCAGTAGATGATAAAATATAGGGTTTCTCTTGCAGCTCGTACGCAAAATGTTGTCCTCTAAACAACTGCTATTAACGTAAAATGCAAAAAGGACTTAGATGTTAAATGTTAGTATTCTTATCGCAGCAGGAATATTTTAGGATCCGAAATTGCAACCCTTTCTGATCTTTAAGCTGTTATTCGTCCATTTATGAGACGGAAAAAACAATTTTCGTTATTGCATTTCACATGCAATATTCCATTAAGTACTATCAAATTCAGGAATTATTGCAAACTGATAGATTAATCAAGTTTAAAGGAATCTGATCAACCAAAGAAGTATAAAAGAGAACGAAAGTAAATGCAACTGTAAAGCGCCTGCTTCCCAATGTCATATAAATTTTCACAGTCAATTCAATTGCTTTGAGGAAATGTGTATCTNGGAATATTTTAGGATCCGAAATTGCAACCCTTTCTGATCTTTAAGCTGTTATTCGTCCATTTATGAGACGGAAAAAACAATTTTCGTTATTGCATTTCACATGCAATATTCCATTAAGTACTATCAAATTCAGGAATTATTGCAAACTGATAGATTAATCAAGTTTAAAGGAATCTGATCAACCAAAGAAGTATAAAAGAGAACGAAAGTAAATGCAACTGTAAAGCGCCTGCTTCCCAATGTCATATAAATTTTCACAGTCAATTCAATTGCTTTGAGGAAATGTGTATCTTATTCAAACTATCATTTCTGTAGCTAATAATGACATCCGACTGAACCAGGAAAGGTTTTTTTTATAATTATTAGATATGAATTGTTCTGTCCATATGCACCTTTTTTATCTGATGATCAGTAGAGTCTGACCAAAGTTAGCCAGGGAGACGATTATCTTCTGTTATTTCCACCAAGAATAAGATAAGATAAGAACAAGAATAAAAACATACAAAGGTCACTTAATCCTTGGTTCGTTCCAAAGCAATACATGTCTATTTTAAACGTACAAAAACACAATTAACTGAAACCTTAAGAAACCTTTTAGAAATCCAATATTTTAGAAAATTTATTGCATTTGCCGCCCATTAGGAGGACTAAGACCAAAATCAAGAGCAACAGTGGCTACATTGGTTTTTGAATGAGCCAGTTTGCAGCTCATACATTATTGAAAGACAGGCTGAAATAAGTAAAAACCACTGTTTGAAACACCCTGAAAAAAAGATACATTTTCCCATCAGGATATACCTTATCGGTAAAAAAAAGTCGGCGTAAATAAAAGTCGCTTAGAAAATTTAGTCACTTAGAAAATATTAGTCACTTTTTACCGCCTATTTAATTTACATTGGTCACTTTTTGCCGACTTTTATTTTACCACTGACGTGGAAAAAAACAACAAGATTTTGACAAAAGTCTAATCTATTTCAATCACATTTTGATTTACAATTTCAATGTTCATCTTCATCAAAAGTTCCGATATTTGGTGCTACATCTTGGGTATTTTCAGGGTCCTTCTCAGCTTCTTCCTTTTCTTCTTCACCCTCTTCTGCCGTGTTCTTGTTTATTATAATTTCAATTTCGTCATCGTCGTCACTTTCGTCGTCGTCTTTGCTTTTCTGTTCCCCAGTATAATTATAATCGTATAAATTCTTGACAAAGTCTTTCATAAAAGAAAAAATCCTGTTTTCTTTCACAGAAAAAGTAAGTAGCAGTGGTACTTCAAGTCCACCTGCAGGGATTGGTGACACTTTGTAGTTGGTGGAGAGCAAGTGACCAGAAATACTACCACCTTCTTGGATAAAATAAAAACAGTGCCGTGAAATTTCCCTCGGAATGTACCCAACAGTCATCCAATTATCAAAGAAATTGTTCTTTACTTTAATGGCACAAGCATAAGGATCGAATTCTTTGGAGGATTTGCTAGTCTCGATTTGAACTTAAACTTTTTTACCTGCTTTAGCATTTTTCCACGTCGTATTCTTATAAACATGGTATCTTCTGGCTGCGATTTTGCTGTCGAACGAAAGCATATTGTTACTGCGACCATGGATAAACGAAGTGGCCTCGTCAAAAAAAAATTCAATGCAAACAAATCTTCGAACTTTCGAATGCATTCGAAATTTAACAATAGAGCGTAATATAATAAGTTGTTTTCCATCTTCGTTGTTATTTGATACAAAACATTTTTAAACAAAAGAGGAAATTCCAATCAAGGAGGAAGGTGACTGAAATTGCGTTCCTTTTCTGTTTCATCATTTTAACAATAAAAACACAAAAACAGAACACCTAGAGCACGATGGCTAAGGTACGAGATTTGAGAGATTATTATAAATATTTATCGAAAAGCTCTAATGGAAAATCTCCTGAGAAAATACCGAAGTTTTTAACCTCTGTATCTGGTAGTGTTAATGGAGCAGAATCAACGCGATTAATAAAGAGATAAGAGCGTATGGTCACCCAAAAACCAAAAGGAAAGATTCAACAGTTCCAAGTAACATTAAGAATGAAGTCGGAGAATACGCTCTTTTGAATGGTACAAAATCAACATTGGAGCAATTCAAGATAAAGTATACAAAGTATACTTTCATCTGAACATCAGTAAATAATTGGAAAAATAAGATTCAAAAGGATGAAAATGAGAGGTAGACCAAACCTCTTACCAGACGAACTCATACTTAAAGTGAAAGTTGTGATAACTGGAGTACGTCTGGCTGGAGGTGTTATTTCAAGAAAGATGGTCATGGCAATTTGCACTGCAGTCATCAAAGCAAGCTGTCCGTCGAAGCTTAAAGAGTCCGGTGGTCATATTGTACTTACAGCAGGCTGGGTTAGAAATGTTTGGAAATCAATGGCATAGTCTAAACGAAAAAGCACGACTCGTAAAATCGAGCCAAGTGCACAGTTTTTACTGGAAGAGAAGCTAATATTTCATCTACTAAGATATTCCGAAGGAACTTATCTTAAATTTCGACCAAACTACTTTATCTTATGTGTTTCCTGGAAAATTCACTTTCAATCCAAAAGGAGCAAAAAACTGTCCTAATTAAAGGCATAGATGATAAGAGGCAAATCACTGTTACTTTTGTTATCAGCATACTGGTAAGTTTCTCCCGATTCAACTCATATTTTTTTTAGTTTTAACGTCATTCCCCCCCCCCAGCAATTGGGGCTCAGACGGTTCCCTTCAAGGGACTTTTGTCCTAGCAGTGAGGAATTTCTTGGCCGGATTCCCTTCCTGACGCCAACCAATGACTCCCGATTCAACACATATATGAAGTGAAAACAAAAAGATGCCTCCCAAAGTTTGATTTCCCAACTACCTTTAATGTTACATTTTCTAATAATCATTGGTCAAATGCTGAAAAATCAAAGGTGCTATTTTAAGATTTTTTTTCTGTACATGGATTAAGTCAAAGTGAATCTGAGGTATCCAAAAGAGCAATTATTGTTAATAATCATGGATATATTCAAGGGCCAGGATAACGAAGCTGTTCTCGAACTTTGCCGAAAGAATTTTTGCGAAGTTATAATAGTGCCTCACAACCTAACGAACTCATTTCAGCCACTAGATATATCCGTAAACAAGCCACCAAAATCATTCATTTCTAATAGTTATAATGAGTGGTTTGCACAACATGTTTCCCAGCAATTGGGGAAAGGTATAAGAGCGATGTCAAAGTGTTTCTTAATCCAACCGAATTAAGGTGATGCATGCTCAATGGATTTCAAAGCTGTATGATTACCTATGTGCTCAAGATGAAATTATATTAAACGGCTTTAAAGCTGCTGGTACAACAGAAGCAGTGGAATCGGCTAATGTAATCTTGGAAAGAATTGAAAACCCTTTTCGTGGTTAAAATTTTTATTTGCTCTGCTGTTGTATGGACATTTGTTTGTTAGTTATGTTGCATTTTTAGTTTTTCTTTATGAGGACATACCATTGTAAGAAAATTTAAAAAAAGAGAAATTGAGAAGTATTTCCTTTAATTTCCTTTTCCCTTTATATTATTAGGGAGACGCGAACCTTCTCTATCTTTAAGTTGATATTCAAAAATTAAGGTTTTAATTTTATCAAACGACAAGACTGTGCGAAATTTGTGAAAATTAGGACTAGTAAAAAAGTCTAAAAACTGCCCGGAATCCCATGAGAACGTTAAGAAACTTATAGTTCAAAGTAAAAAAATAATTCCAAAAATCGGTAAAAATTGCCAATCGGAAAAAAAAATGTCGGTGAAAATATCCGGTCAGCAAAAAAAAATGTCGGCAAAAAATTTGGTCGGTAAAAATTTAGTCACATGCCCAAAATGTGGTCACTTTTTGCCGACTATTTTTTACCAATAAGGTAAAAGGTATAGGGGGTATAAGGGTATTGCAAATTTTGGACCCCCTTAGTCTGCACATGTCCGATATTTACCAAATACCCCCTCCCCCTGTCTATGCGGACATTCGGTGTACGCTTTCTTTACTATCTCCATAAACTTCAGATTTCCTTGTATTGATTTTTTGACATTTTAACTTTTTATTACTCTGAAAATAAACGAGGTAATCTATCTTTGCAGATAAAGCATCAACTAACTTCAAGAAACTGTAACCACACAAGAGTTAATAATCACTCTTTATATCTTTCTCTTCCAGCCTTCCTTTAATAAATTGCTTTCTTTCAAATAAAAACAACTTACTTAATGGTCTCCTACCCTGAGCGCCACCTGCTCTGAAACAATGCTTGACACTGGAAATGTGTTATGAAAAACATTGCTCAATCACATAACACACCACGGCTTAACACGGAAACAATTACATGAGCAAATAAAACCAGAACAATGCTTGACTCTGGGAATGAAAAACAGAAAAGCTCAACTCAACACTGAAACAATATATTTGGCAAATAAAACCGAAAAATTACACCAAATTATTTTTTCTTTAAAAAGGATGTCCGCATACAGTTGAATACCCCCTCCCCCTGTCCACTTGTGTCTTCTGTGTTGACCCCCCGTCCACTTCTAAGATGTAGACGTCCTTTATGGATGGGTCCATATGCCATTAATGCGAGTTGTTCACACAGGCAAGGAAATTTAAGAAACTGATTATTCACAAGCTTTGCATCCAGTCATCGATTTCCTGCAACCATGTTTTCACGTGATTAGCATTAATCCGTATTCTTGTTCTGTTAACATTATTTTGGAGTACGTTCTTTTTTCGAAAAGAGGCAACGTTTCACATTAGTTGTATCAGCCAGATTAGTTTGGTCAAGGAAGTCAAGGAAGACAAGAAAGTTTGTTTTCTTCCTACATATTAAAATCAGAAATAATTTGTTTTCATTTTCTTGTTACTGCTATTCTGTGGTTGGCATGATAATTTGTTCAACTCTTCATGTCAGTAATTTTACGCAAAGGCTATTTTTATGAATATAAAGTTTAGTTTTCTTTTGATTCAGAATGAAAACAAGTTGACAACCGGCGATTGTATCAGGGTATTTTAGGACCAGAACACTGAGAATTTTACTCATGATGCATTTGATATAACTATCACATTGCGTTGTTCTCGCATATATGCCTCTTGAGGTTAGTACTTCGGTTGTGACCAGATTTTCTAAGCATGACGGTTCTTATATTGCTTTATATTCTCTTAAATATTTTCTTGATGTCAGTGAAAAAGACTGTCAAAGTGAGCCCAGAGTGTCAGCCATCTTCCGAAAAAGCAGAGCAGGATATTTAAATCGTTTTCATTAAAAATGTTGTAGAGGCAGCGTAGACAGAAGTGGTAAATGTTACGACTATTAATCTGAGCTTTGGAGAACACGGGTTATCATTTAGAAAGTTTGTGTTCTCTTGCAAACTTCTAAGATGATAAGTTGCTACTTTTTCAAGATTAACTGATGCAAAAGGATTGCAGAAACTTGTCACATTTTTGTGCCTGAATATTTATAACAATTATAGACAATATAGATATTCTTTTTGTTTACTAAGAGGAAGTTGTGAAACTCTTATAATCCTTCTTTAAATAGCATCGTCGAAGCCTTCCACCACCAAATCAAGACCTCACTCAAAGCTTACCCTCACATTTCTTGTTTGGCACATTCTCCTTCCTATTCGTTCCTGCATCAAAACCGATATTGTCTGTACTGTTGTCGAGTTAGTTTATGCTAAAACTTTTCGCTTCCCGCTTATCTCATTTCTCAAGGCTCTTTTTGGCCAGACTCAAGCACCTCTTCTTCGACTACCCCAAGGACCAGTACACATTTTTCACAATTTAAATATTTTGCCATTAAAAAGAACATTTTTTCTCTATATATTATTGTAACTTATCCATTATATATTCTACCAATATGTGATGTAAGGTAATGTGTCTGATTCCGTGATTTGATACATTTTATATCATCCATAAGCGCTTTTTGCTTTTCCTTCACATTCACCAGATGGCTCATGCAGCTTCCCTTGAACCATTGACTTCACAACACGTCATTGCAACTAGCAAGTCTAGTGTCAGAATTCATCTATTGTATTATCAATAAAGTTCGGTAACAGCGCAAAGGAAAATAGATAAGATTTTTAAGTAATTAGGCTTTCTCATTTACACTTGTGAACCGTGACCTTACCTTATTGCCGGATATATCATTGTTGACATTCGCAGGACATCGAACAGCAAAAGGCGAAAAAGGACTCGACCTTTGACGAAATCTTGAACATTTCGGGCCCAAATACCACTTGCTTCGTTCGTAAAGGTGACTAGCCACAGTGGAGGTTAATACTGACATGTTCAACTGAATCTTGATCTTTATATTCAACTGCATCAACTTTTATATACGTGCCATTGATAGAAACGTTGCTCCAGCTCAGCTTAATTAGTTTGTTACATCTTTTTCAATTTCAACATTGTTGACCATGTAACTTCTTAAGTATGCGAACTCTTCTACGGTCTCAAGTGTACTTCCTCTGATTGTTACTCCTGGTGCCCTGTTGTCTCTATTTAACATTATTTGTCTTTCCTTCGTTGATTTTCAGTCCGGATTCGTCGCTTTCCTTTTTTTCATCTGTTGCTCATTTCTTGGCAAGTTTGACTATCCTTGGGCACTACAGCTATGTCATCTACAAAATCAAGATGAAGTTAGATTTGTTTCTTCTGCCATTGCCTTCTTCACCACGAAGCCGATGTATAAGATGAAAAGGAAGGGGAGAGTATGCAACTTTGTCTCAATCCAGAGAGAAGGTGAAATTCTCCTGTTGTTCCCGAGGCTGTTTTAACTTCCCAAGAGGGATTATTGTGGATAGATTGATTTTTTTCGCATCCCCTGGTCACTGAAGGTCCGCCGGGTACTGGCCATTTATTTCATGAAATTGTCATAAGAAAAATTAAAGAAATGGAATAGATGTTCGAAACTATCACCAAGGGACAGACCATCGGCATCCCAGCAAAGAGAGTCCTGAGTTGAGAACGATTTGAATTAAACGGAGCGACATCAGACACTATCTATCACACACTGCCCTTAGAAGAGAGAAATGTTGATGAGATGACGCACCACCGGTGATCTTATCGAGACACTATATCTGGGAGGGTTGCCAACATAGGCTAAAGTGGCTCTCTTCC